>VDFB02237312.1:0-10608 GCA_007258455.2 Sequoia sempervirens
GATTTTTGAGCATATCAGATATATTTTGCTTTGGACATTTTAGTATCATTGGACATTTGGAAATTTGTATCATTTTTTATGAGCGATGATATGCAGCGGCGATGATTATTTTTGATGATGTGATGTGCATTTATGATATGATGATATGTGATGTCCATCATGATTTGTTATGTGATATGCAGTTATGGATTTTGGTATGCATTTGAATGATTTGATGACTAACATGATATGCAAGACGATTCAATTATGATGTTATTATTATGGTGAGGATGATTTGATAATGCGTACTAATGATGTCACGTAGGTGAATGATTTATGATGTGTATATGGAATTGTATGTATGGAATGTTTATTTTTTGGATTTTTCAATGCAGGTAAAAGATGATGATATGATGAAAAATGAATGTTGTGTTCATGATATGCATTATGAATCTTGTATGATAATATTAGTGATGAGATGTATGATAAAATGATATATGATAAAAATATAATGATTTGTAATTAGAATGAACAGATAAATGAAATGAATAATAATGGATGTATAATGATAACAAAATGATAATGATATGATGTGAAATGATATAACTAACAATGATAATGAAAAATGAATGAAATGACTATAATATGGTAATGCAAATGATGGGATGATGATGAGAATAATATAAATGATAATGATAACGAAAATGAATAAAATGAATTGAATGATAATGAATGAAATGATGAAATGGATGATAACTAATATGAATGATAAATGAATGAAATGATGAAATGGCAAAAAAAAAAATGAAATAATGAAGTGAGAATGATAATGAATTGCTAAATGATAAAAAATGGAATAATAACGAATGGATAATGATATTAAATGAAAATGATAAATGATAAGGAATGATAATGAAATGATATGGATATGAAATGGAAATGATAGTGAAATGTTATGCGAATGGATATGATGATGAAATGATAATGAATATGAAAATGAAATGCAAATGAAATGAGGATGAAACGATAATGGATAAATAAAAATGAAATGCAAATGAAATGAGGATGAAACGATAATGGATAAATGAAAATGAAATGCAAATGGAATGATGATAAAGGATGATAAATGTAATGAATGATAAGGATAATGGATGATAAATGTAATGAATGATAATGATAATGAAATGATAAGATGATAAGGCAAATGCAATAATAAGATGATAATGAAAATGCAATGATAAGATGATAATGAAAATGCAATGATAAGATGATACTGCAAATGCAATGATAAGATGATAATGAAAATGCAATAATAAGATGATAATGCAAATGCAATGATAAGATGATAATGCTAATAAGATGATAATGATGACAAATGTTTGCATTGTCCTCCACAAATAGTCCAAAGAAATATGACAACCATTAGCCTTTCAAAACTCTGATGCAAATCCAATATGCAGTTATGTACAATGACCTAAAATGAAATGCAACTAAATGAAACCGACCATTTTGTTGAGCCTTTTGGTGAGCCTACTTAAATCATCATAGAGTGTTTAAATACAAAATCAAGAAAAATTCACGAAAAAATACAAAAATATAAGTCTTATCTATATAGGCCAAAATGTAGATGGGGCTTACAAAATAAAATAGGTTTAAATGCATTGAAGACAATAAACAAATTAAATCCTATCAAGCACTATGAAGTACAAACTAGAATGAAAATAAAAATAGTAAACAAAGAAACTGCAAACCGATTTTCAAACTAGTGTTGATTGATCTCCATGGCTCTTCTCCACCTGCACAAGGATGCAAGATTTCGAAGGGTGATAATAGAGGAATGTTGGTTGCTCAATTCTGCAGCATAACAATGTGATGAAGATGATAGATGGTGATTGAAGAATTATTTTGACAGAGTGAAGATGCTAGAAGAAGATTCGATCCAAATGGCTTGTGAAAGGTTAGATTTATAGATTTTTTGAAGGCAAAAGCTTAGTTGGCAAAGATCAATGGTTGAGATTCAGTCTAGTAAGATGAACGGTAAGAGATTTTCGAAAGTCGAGTGAGAGAAGTAGAAGGTTTCCTCTTCTTCAATTTTCGTCATTGAGATCCAAAGGGAATTTGCCGTTTTGAAGAATGAGTTAAAATGAGTTTCATAATTAAATAAATTAATTTATTTAATTATATGTGAAGATGAGATTAGAAATTTGCATAATTAAATAAGCAATATTTAATTATGTGTGAGAGACAAATTTAGAAGTTAATTAAATATTTAAGACTTATTATAATGTGACCATTTTTAGGTGCATACACCAATTATTTGTCATTTCATTATGATAGAGGTCCTTCTTAGCTGAGAACTCAATTTGAGAATTGGTGAAATCTAGGGCTGGTAAATTTTCCCTTTTTGGTATTTTTAAACATGGGGCAAAGGTAGTTCTTTGAATTTTAACGATGAGTCTATTATCTTATGTTCTAATTTCTCTAGTATGGGAATCATAATGCCTTACACATTTAATGACCAAGTCTGGGAACTAAATTTCTATGGGGAATGTTGCTACTTTAATTAATCCACTAGTGAAAACTTGTCGTGTGATGGGTGGTGGATTCAATTTGCTAAAATTCTCCCTAAATTCATCCAAATCCACCTGTCCTAATTTGGTATCCCCTATTTTTGGTATGATTCAAGTTAACTTGGAAATGTATTCATAACCCTGGTATTTGTACCTCATTATAGCTGGAACCCTAGGTTTGCATATAATTTCCTTGGGATAGATAGTAACGCTAAAAATATTCTAAATCCAAACTGCAATTAGAAATAGCTACTGAACTGAGTAGGGAAATAAATACCTCGAATAATTATGGAATCCAAGAAACAATGTTTGCACCAACATTCTCTACTTCTTCTGTATCTCTCAATGTTATAGTTGAATAATGTTCTTTAATAGCTCAAATTTCCTTTTATCCTTCCCCAATAAATGTTTAAGTAGATGGGAAATTAATGATATCCCCTTGTCACATTGGTGCATGTAACCTTTTACATCACTATTTCATTATAACCACCTTTTAAAAATTTGAAAGGAAATGACTACCTTATTGGTGAAATTGGAAATTCATATAACTCTGGCAAAGACTACTGTAAGTTCTACAACCAATATGAAATACCACTAACACTTTAATAGCCACTTTATGATATCTTCAAAACCTCCATTATCTTTGTGGGTGCAAAATAAAAAGTTTTGATAACTTGGTGAAATACCACTAGAGTTACATAAACTCAAAGAAATGTCGAAATAACTTAGGCAATGACCAAAGTGGAACTAAAAAAAATTCAAATAAATCTGACAGACACTAACACATGAAAGACAATACGATGCTTGAAATTGACCACTGTGGTGGAGAATGAGGAGGTTTTAAAAACTCAGGTGGTGACTAACATGGTTACAGTAAGAAATTGAAATGCCTCCAACATCAGACTTAGACAAAATTGAGGTAAAAAAATGGGTTTTTGAATGATGACAAAAATTGTGGTAACAATTGGCTCTGATTTGGGATGAAGACTACTCAAGATGAATCAAGGAACCAAAAAATTAACTCCACTTGATTAGTGTCTTATCCATTGGGCTAACGATTTGTTAACATCATTTAGATAAAGAACTCTCAAACACCAAAAAGAGAAAACAACCTAAACTAACTATGTACAAAGAAAATCTCGATAGGCATTCACATTTGATAGATTTTGAGATCAAACTCGTTATATGGAATGGGAAGAGGGGTATTATCTAGATAAGCCAAGCAAAAAGTTTTAGGAGTGCATTCCTAAGTAACTTTGAATGGACCTTTCCAAAGAGCATCAAAAATTTTATGTGTACCCTTTGGCTCTTTACATTTATCCCACAACAATACCAAGTCTCCAATCATAAATTTCCTCGGCCTAGCCTTATCAAAAATTTTCTTGACCTTGGCTTGATTTAGGGTAATCTTGTCCACCATTTTGCTCCTTTTCTCTTCAATTTTAGCCAAGAATAGAATCCTCTTTTCTAAAGCATCCTAGAATTCTTGATCCTCAATTGCAGTCTGTAGCTTGCATACTGATAGTTCTAGTGGGAGAGGCAAGACACTTCCTATTTCATATACTAGTTCAAATGGAGTCATCCCTATGGCTTTTTTCAGGGTTGTTCTATGTGCCCACAATGCTTTTTAAAGCTTCTTGAGCCAATATTTTTGGTTATCATCCACTAATTTCTTAATGATGCTGACTAGATTTTTATTACTAGATTTGGCCTGACCATTTCCTTGAGGATAATAATCAGTTGAATATGACAAAGAAATTCCATAATCATAACAAAAAATGGATATTTCACTAGAGGATAATTTGGTAGCATTATCAGTAACTATCTTGTGAGGTACCCCAAACTTGACTAGGATATTTTCCTTGATGAAATCACAAACCACTTCCGAAGTTGTTCTTTTCATGGGAATTGCCTCAACCCATTTAGTAAAATAATTTGTTGCAGTAAGGATATGAGTGTTCCCACCACTTGATTGAGGGCTAATAGGCCCTATGAAATCTAAACCCAATTGTTGGAAAGGTCTATCGATCACTACAGGCCTAACCAGAAGTCTTGCCAGTCGAGGTTTTCCTATAAATAGTTTACACTTCTCACATTTTGCTACCCAATAATACACATCCTTAAACATACCTGGCCAATAGTAACCATGTCTTAGAATATTGAATACAATTAAAATGGAAGAAAAATTCCCTCCACACACCTCATTATGAAATATTCCCAACAACCTCTCCTGCTGGCTTTTGTCAACACATTTTAAAAATGCACCATCCAACCCTCTTTTGTATAAAGTGTCTTCCCAAATGAAATATTTGGCTACCTTCAGTTTAAGATTCCTCCTTTCCTTTCCTAACAGGTGCTTTGGAAATTCTCCATACATAATAGAATAAGCTATGTCTGAGATGAAGGCTAATTGTTAATACCAAATGAATATTTTCCTCATCTTCTTGCTTGACTTGATCTTCTGCCATCAATTTACATAGTCCTCTGCCTAGACTAGCTTTGTAGGCTTAACATCTAGGTCATATTCCTGCACCTTTATAATACATCCTCCTCTTCTGTTACAACCAATATCTTGTTGAGTAAGGATGCTTTTGATAGTAGGGTCTAGAACATACACAACTGAATGTGTGTGTAATATATAACAGAAGAACTATTTAATGAATTTAACAATTGCAAACACACGTTTCTAAATTTGAGAATAAGTGAGCTCATGCTTCTTTAATTTTACACTCATAAAGGCAATAAGTGCTTATACATTTTTATCATCAGCCTGGAGTAGGATAGAAGACATGGTGTGCTTTGAGGCATAACAATAGAAGATAAAATATTTGTTGAAATTTGGGTGAACTAAAATAGGGGCCTAAGCAATAGCTTCCTTAATATCCTTGAAAACTTGCTTACCGAATTCATTCCAATTGAAAACCTATTTATCCTTCATCATTTCCACTATATGTTTAGTAATTTCTAAGAAGTTTGGAATAAAATTTCCTTAGAAAATTGTATAGTCGTAAAATTGCACTCCTCGCAAGTTCACATACATTCTTATGTCCTCTTTAGTGTCCACTCCCTTAGCATCTTGAGTAGGCTCATTTTAGCCCCAACATTAGCCTTTTTCCCTTCTCAAGATGCTCCAACACCCTTTTTCAGCAGCTACTCTTGCATGTCAGCTTTGTGTTGGCTCTTGTGCATTTCCCATTGTTGTTTTGTAGCATGATGTGTTCAGACACTAGCACGCCACGCCAACATCCTACAATGTTTCAAAATTCAAATAACTGTCTTCAAGTATGTTTTCCACTTGTACTCACCTTTTGTTAGTAGTAATGGCCTAGGATGCCTTGTAATGTTTGGAGAAGCTTCTTTCCCCTCATTAAAAGTTGTCCTTTTAGTTCATTTTTGTCTCTAACTTCCTCTAGCTCCATTCCTCTACTTCTAACTTCTTCTAGCTCAACTCTCTTCTACTTCTAGCTCCATTCCTCTTCTTCTCCCATCTTTCTCTTGCTTGCATAGCTCCATTGCTTGCTACAACAACATTTTCTCAAGCTCTTATAGCACCCTCTACAACACTTTTGGATCTTGCAAATATCTTGCTCTCTGTCTTTGTAGCTCCTTTGGATCTTGTAACTCTATCTCTCTACACTTCTTGCTTGTGAGCATCTTGGGATTCTATTACATCTATATTTCATGATATGGGTTCTCCTCCTTGAGCGGGGATTACTTTTATCACCTCTTTTGTGATACGGGTTCTCCTCCTTGAGTGGGGTTTGCTTTTATCACTCATACTTGGTGGTGCGGGTTCTACTCCTGAAGTAGGTTTTCCTTTCACCACATGCTTTGTTCATTTCTCTCTTTCTCTATCTTCTTGGCTTTCCATGGAGGTGGGAACACCAAAATGGGGGTTTGACTAAGGCAAAATCCTATACAGCCCAAATAGATTCTCCAAATCTTACAGATGTAGGTATTGAAGATATCTACTAGCTGGAGGCTTCATTACTTGGATTATTGTGAGCATCTTCTTTCCTTTCTCCTCCTTGTCTCTCTCATTTATACTTCTTTATTTCAGTTATGTTATATTCTACTACTTTCTTGCATTCTAAGGTTTTTAACAATCAGATTAGAAGTAGTCGTTTAGCCATTTTCTGTGATGAACTCGCTTTCTAGTCCATACCATATGCTAGCATGCTTCTGAGATGCTAGCGTGCCGCACTATCGTCCATATTCCATGTTGTCGTCCTTTGTTCGAGAGCTTGTTAGTTTGTCTAGAAAATCTCTGTTACTTGCTCTTTCAGATTCTGTAACTCTCGTTGTTGTTCCTTGAGGTAATTGAGGGTAGTTCACCCCATGAGGCTCTCTAAATGAAGAGAAATCGGGAGTAGCGAATCCCCCTTCTCTACATTTTGGTGAACCTGACGTGAAGAGGGTACTTTTTGGAAAAAATAGGAATTTATTTACCCCTACTTGGCGGGGTCATAACTTTTTACCCGGTGCTCGAAATTCAGAACCATTTGCACCTTTGGAAAGGTCTCCTAGAGAACTAGTTCAGTCCCTAAAATACTAGTGCCTTTGACAATTGAATTTTAGGGACCAACGCAAGTTCTGACCTAAAATTCCACTCTGAAGGCCTCCGAAAATGCAAATTACTAGAACCTAGAAAATACCAAAAAAATTAGAAAATCTAGATTTTTGGTTTTTCTTAGTTCTATCACCCAAAATGAATTTAATATCTTCTTTTATTAGCTCAGTATCTAATTTTGTTCAAAATGTTAATGATGTTCCATTTCATGCATGTGAGGTGACTTGGCCTTGCCTATGTCACTTGATATCTTTGATCCTTCTCACAAAAGTCCTCTTGCTTCAGAGGATATCTTGTTGCAAGAAGATGAAATCATTGATACCTTTCTTAATGTTACTTTTCCTTCTCTCCATTCCAATGCAATGTCTTCTAGAGATGACACATTTGTGAATAATGAACCTTCCATTAATTCCAATGCACTCTCTTTTGGAGATGATGCATTCATGAATGATGAGTCTCTTATACCTTCCAATGCACTCTCTCCTAGAGATGTTGCATTTTTGAATGATTAATTTCTTATCTATTCCAATGCACTCTCCTCTAGAGATGATGCATTAGCAAATGATAAATCTCCTTCCACATTAGATCTTGCTTGGATTGATGCTGAGAATATGTCTTCAAATAGTTTTTCTACTAGTTGTAATGATTCTGTAAATGTAATCCATGTCTCTGTTGCCCCTCAAAGGCCTAAGAGACCGGTCATTTATGTGACTCCAGCTAGTCCTTCTCCTAAAAGGTTCTATTCTATTAATAGTGTTCCATTTGATAGTGACCCTCTTGATATTCCTATGGCTCCCTCTTATAGAGCGGTAGCTTATAAGAATGAAATGAATAAGCAACCAATCATTCCTCAAGCACCTAAACCTACAACTAAAGCACCCAGTGATTGTGATCTTGTCGAGCAACCTCGGGTTACTCTGAATATGATCTCACTATGGGACTCACTTCAGTATACCTAAACCTACAACTAAAGCACCCAACGATTGTGATTGTGATGCTAATGTGTTGATAGCTCATATTCATGTGGATTCTCTGATTATTATGTTCTATCTACAGGAACTCCCACCTCCAGAATTACAGAAGTAATAGGAACCTCTAATGACTATAGTTAACATTAATAATATTGGCCTTAGACGTACTCTCATTGACATCGGTTCGACACTCAATGTATGTAGCATTGATCTATTTCCTAAGATTAATATTGATTATCTTCTCTTAATGCTTCTTTTGTTGTTATTCATGGGTTTGATAATGTTGGTTGACAAGGCACCTACCCTTGTATATGTTGTGTCAAATAAGTTACCTTATAACCTTCTTCTTGGTAGACTATGGATTCACGATATGGGTGAAGTCCCGTCTACCTTGCATAAATCTATTAAGTTTATTTGTAACAATAAAGTAGTCATAGTCAAGGATGACCCTGATGCTTTGCACTTATGTGAGATGGCAACTATTGGTTAGGTTTTGGTTGTGCCTACTCTTATCCCTTCAGTGTCTTCCAGTGTGTTGATGTTTACCCCAACAGTACCTATTACAATGGATACTCTTGAGATAGATGTCCGTGAAGAAGATCCTTTTGAAGCAAGAAATCTTAAGTCTACTCCTTCTACCTCTGCTCAAGATAATGCATGTCTTGGTGATGATTGGGGTTCCTTAGAATTTACAGATTCCTTCATTAGGGAATATAAAGTCACCTCGATCCACTTAGAAATTTCAATAACATCATCCAAGCCCGCTATTGAAGATGGTTATTCTTCTACATTACAAGGTAATGTGAGCAACAATTGTACTATTCTTAGTGTTGATCCTCCTTTTGACGAAGATGATCACACTTATGTTAAGGAGGTTAATGCTGGAAATCCTGTCAAAAAAGATGATGGTGATCTCATAGAGGATTATAATCCCTGTTTCCAGAATAATACTCTCCATGTAGATCCTCCTCCTTTGTCTTCTATCTTCATATCTTCTTCTTGTGAGTATACCCCTTTTTCTCTTGAAGGGTTACCGAGGGACCCCCTTTGAAAGATTTTATCTCAAATGAATTCATTAATGTCTAGCTTGGGGGCAACTTGGCTAGACCTCGCTTTTCAAATAGTGCATCCCTTAGGTGTACCCCTTCTTCACACCAGGGTTCTTGAGGGACCCCTTTAAAAGAATTTCAATTGTTGACGGTCTGTGTGACTGTCTGATTACTTTCCTACATGGTCGCTTTCGCCTTACAGGTGCACCTGTGAAGCCGCTTTCCAACTCTATGAAGTCCCCTTAGGTTTCCTCCATGCAAGAGATCTTGGGGGATACCTCCTTGTAGATTTGTGGGCCTATAGGGTGGTTCCTTTGAGCTTCCTCCATGTGAGAGATCTTGGGGGTTGCTCCCTTGTAGGTTTGTGGGTCTATAGGGTGCTTTCATTAGGTTTCCTTCATGCAAGAGATCTTGAAGGATGCCTTCCCTATAGGTTTGCGGGTCTGTAGGGTGCTTTCTTGGCTTCCTCCATGTGAGAGATCTTGGGGGACACTTCCTTGCAGGTTTTTGGGTCTGTAAGGTGCTTTCTATGCATCCTTCATGTGAGAGATCTTGGAGGACACCTTCCTTGCAGGTCTACAGGTTTGTAAGACGTTTTTCTGGGTATCCTTCATGTGAGAGATCTTGGAGGACACTTTCCTTGCAGGTATGCGGGTTTGTAAGGAAATTTTCTAGGTTTCCTTCATGTGAGAGATCTTGGAGGACACCTTCCTTGTAGGTCTCAGGCTCCGTGAGGCTTACATTCTAAATTCTCTCTTCCCTTCTCTTTTGTGTGTACTAGATTGAAGACTTTCATCTTCTTCATCCTGTGTATATGCCCTTCTTCTCTCCATTTAAGAATTATTCTATGTGTTAGTGTTTTTAATTTTGGGATGACACATAGTATTGAGACAACCTTCTACATCGAGGTCTCTTTTACTTTGTTGACTCAAATCCTTTAGCTTTTTATGTTATAACATTATTTTTTGGTGTAGGTTTTCCTTGCCTAATGTGTTTGTTTTGCAAGTCTTCAGCCTAGGGGCATGCTTCCATGGTTTGTAGATTTGTTTGCTTCCTCTACAATATCATTTTGGCATATGATGTTATTTATGTTTTGTAGATTTCCTTTAGCGTGCATATTAATGTAGATCCATATGCTTGCTAAAGTGGGGGAAAAATGTATAGTTGTAAAATTGCACTCCTCACAATTTCACATACATTCTTGCGTCTGCTTTAGTGTCCCTTAACATCTTGAGTAGGCTCATTTTAGCCCCTGCATCAGCCATTTTCCCTTATCAGGATGCTCTAATGCCCCTTTTCAGCAGCTACCCTTGCGTGTTAGCTTTGCATTAGCTCTTGTGCTTTTCCCATTCTTGTTGTTTTGTAGCGTGACATTTCTAGACACTAGCATGCTGCATGGATTTCCGTGCACCGTGCTAACATCCTATGATGTTTCAACATTCAAAAAAATATCTTTGAGCATGTTTTCC
>VDFB02237315.1:0-14922 GCA_007258455.2 Sequoia sempervirens
ATCATATCACTCATTTGCATTTGACTTGGAAACTTATGGAGGAAGTCGGTCGCCGCCATGGAGGGTTTGAAGCTCAAATTTGACCATTTCCTGTCGATTTTTTATGATCTCCTGAGATATTCTGAACATACAGGTAATATAGAGCTCGTTTTGTCTAAAATCTGAATCTTTTTGAGCATTTGAATGCTTTTCTCAAGGCTACATGGCGCGGCTGCTTATAAGTCTAATATATTATGTATCTTATCTTCGTTCTGAAGCCACCACTGTGCTGGGTAAATTTGGGTCATTTCATCCATAGAAAACTTTAATCTTCTACTAGAAGTGAAATCTCCATGTTGACTTAGCGGTAAGTCGATTCTCTTTCACCTTTGATCTTTCCATGAAAATGGATTTTCACATTTTAACTACATTTTCTTTGTGCTCTTCCTCTGTATTTTTGTGGTTGTTGTGAGAGCTTTGCTTATGGATTCTGAAGCTCAAAAAAAATCTCATTCGTGGGTTTTGTTAACTCTCCTCCAGGCACATGATAGTAAGTTTCGTTCTTTTCCTTCATTTATTTGTTGAAATACAAACTTCTTAGAAATTTTCCCCTGTATAAAACAAGTTGATAGATTAAACAAATGAAAAACTCCAGGCCACGAAATTTACTATATTCTTTTTGTCATTATTGACTGTGGCTGTGAGCTATCCTCATCTAGGTATTCAAAATATTTGCGTGCATTCCCATGTATCTGTGAGACAACAACCTTAAGAGCCATTTTGATCTTAAACCTCTATCTCTTCGTGTTGTTGTTATTTTTTGCTTTCTGGGTATCTTGTCAAACTGGCTTTTATTTTTGAAAATTCTGGGAACTTGAGGAATTCACTTGTATTCATGGCCTTCCTTAACACTTTAAAAAAAAACACTCCACTGGTACTTGACTCACAACATAAAATAATGAAGATCTTGTAAAAGGAGCCTTTTTCCTTATGAAAATTTTGCTTCTCTTAATGTAATAGCGGCCAGTAGTGTCAAAATCATCTTTGCTATGATAAAATCTTTCCAGATCAAAATATTTCACAAGATACAAGCCACATCATGATTTAAATCATTGTTTGATATTCTAAAACAAATAACTATTACTTTTGCTGAACATTGCCTCTATTTATAATTATGAATGAAAAAAACTTTTGATAGCCATATTGCACTATACGATAGTCAACTCGGTGTGATATCATTATTGCATCTTATCATGGATAAATAGCTCTCATGCATGACTATATACCTACTACACAATATTTAATTGATAAAATCTATTCTTATCTTTACCTCAAAGAGACTGTATTTTGTGAATTAACCATTCCACCAAGACTTTGCATACTAACTGTTTAATGTGGCTGTTATTTATCAGAATCATTGGTTCCTATATTGCTCCTTTACTTCCCAAGTTCTGTAATTGATGGCCTCTTCAGGTTACCCTTGGTCCTATCCCTGTCGGTACTCATGATTGCTGATCATTTCATTGGACTGTCCTCTCAGCTGAAGATTTTATATATTACTGCCCATGTTGCCAGATTTGCATTGTCTTGCTGTGATAATTTTATCAAACTCGTAGCCTATAGGTTCTATCATGCTTAGTGATGTCTTGCTTAGATTGCCACAATCATGATCCTTGTATTGATTCTTCTTAATGCTAAAGTGCTGCTCCTTTGATGAACATGATACCTACATCATCTTGTTGTGAATTGTTCACCTATTGCACTGTTTTCTTTGAAGCCTTTATTACTTATTCATAGACAACTGTCTTCTTTGACAATATTGTTCCTTTAATTATCATAGTCTCACTTTTGACAACTCTGGCCTTGTTGTCTTGATACTATTAACTGTGAGAAATAAATTCTTTACAAACCTCGTATCTCTGACAATGGGTCCTCAAACTATTTTCATACTTTGAAAAAATAGAAACCTCATTCCAAAGGATAGCCATAGAATCTATTAGCTGCAAATACTATAGATAACATCGTTGGTGGAGATGTATATACTTTAAGGTTCTAAAAGGCAGTTCAGGCTTGAATATTTGTTTTCCATTTAACATAAAAGGACTGAATACCTTATTGAAATGTAGAACATGAATGCAAAAGTAGAGCTGAGAAAAAATATCAATGAAATTACTGATCTCTTTATATGTTTTGATCATTCTTTAGCATGATGAGCGAAAAGATAATTAGCTCAATCTACTTTTGTCACAATGAATCAAAGGCTTCTTCTGTGAATTCCTTTTATTACATCATTCCTTTCTTGATGACTGTAATTGAATATCTGATAACTCTCAAATAAATGATATCAATGAGAGGTGTCCTCTGATATGCCGGTCTCAACCCTTGTGGGAGCCCGTTTACTCCACATATCTAATAAAATGATCTCGAACATGATGAACCTCTTCCTACACACTAAAATAAACATGTTAGCAAAATAAAAGAAGCTGAAAGCTTCCATTGTATTATGTCTTTCTGCTTGATTTTTTGCAATTAGTTGATGAATGCTTGGTTTAATGCAAATTACATTCCTGTTTGTAGCGTAGGCGTAAGGCAGAAAGTAATTCACCATTGTCTTAGAATATAACTCTAATACCATCTCCTTAATGATTTTGTAGGTTCATCGATTGATGAAGTGAGGCTGTAGCTGCTTGGAGGCACGACGGCTAGAAGCACCAACGAAGTGATTCATCATTACAGGCAATGATGAATTGCTTCTCTCCTTTACTCTTATGTTATTTTCGGCTATGTAGCTCATTCATTCAAATTTTGTATTCATCTTTTGATTGTAAGGAACAAAATCAGTTACTCTCGCGGTTTGTGCGAGATTCAGCATTTCACAAAATGAATAAAAGCATCACTATGCAAATTTTATCAATTTTTTGTGTTAAATGTTTGCACAATAAAACTATGATTCATATGTAAGATGATATCAATGATGATTAATGAACACTTAATCATCAAAACATGAAAATTTTCTATACCTATAAATGATGAACTTCATTCAGCTCCACCTGTTTGAGCTCGAAGTGAAAAATAGGTAACAAATTGGCAATCTCTGCAGAGTGTTTGCCTGCTAAACACAATAGACCAGTTTCCTAGTATATCCATTGGGCATGGAGTCCTTCTCTGCTCTTAACCTCTGAAAGCCTTGTAACTGAGCTTCAAACCAAACCAATTGAAAGAAACTACTGCAACTTTGTTTAAGACAGAGTCTGGAAACCAATGTGCAACAACTGCACCTTATTGAAAGCGAAATAAAACTGAATGAAATGTGCCAGTAGGCCATTATTGAAAGCAAAACTGAAAATCCTACCCTACCCTACACTAACCAACAGTGTTAGTGCTTAGACATGACCATTTACTAGATATGAGAAATAACCGCCCTTTCTTAACAACATAAGATGCTTCAAATCCATAAGATTAATCAAAAAGAAGGATGGACATTTGATTAATTGTTGCTCCTTTTGTTCAAAAACTGTCATCAGCATAGTTTGTATCATCATAAAAAGCATACCTTCGTTATCTGAATGATCATTAAAGATGATAGGCTAAGGCATATGAATAAGTTTAACCATTTGTTGCTCTTGGTATGTTGCAATCACATGTCTTGACAAAATTATGACTTGTTGTAATTCTGTAGACCCCTCCTTGGACAAATATTTGATCGGACACCCTTTAGAGAGCATAAAACTTGGCCTCTTATTGTTGTTGACATGCTTATCAAGTGCTAGCACTCCATCTTGTTGATTGGACTGGTCCACTTGCAGTGTAAGATTTTCCTCATTTCTTGTTGCCTCAATTTTAATCTGATCTGAAAGAGTTAGTTCACATGAATGTAAAGAAGGAATGCTTGCTTCTCTGGCTTGAATAAGCTGATTGCATATTGCTGGCTCACGTGGCATTGAGCTATCATCAATGTTAGAACAAAAAGTCTCTATGATGCCTGAAAATATATTCTCATCTAAATCATAACTGTGCATAAAGTCTAAATGAGCTCTGTCATTCTGCTGCTCAAAAGTAGTACTAATATTAGCATGCATGCGATATCCTCATTTTCATCAACAAATTGAGGGAGTTCATCAAATAAATCAGAATAATTCTGAGATTCACTTTCAATTTTCTCTACATAAACATGCTCAGTTTGCTCTTGTTTGTTACCTAAGCTTGAAACAAAGGATTCAAGGTCATTCCAAAATAGGGCTTCTTCATCATCTTCATTACTTTGCGACATGAGATGGCTTACCTTAGATTGAAGATCATCCTCTTGAAACACAAGTTTTAATATTCTTGCTTGTTCAATCTAGGAAACATCATGAAGATTATTCTCATTACCCTCCAAAACAGAAATGCACTCTTGCTATCTCAAACGGATTGAGGTCTCAATCTCATCTCGAACTAGTAGCACATCATGCTCTGGAATATCTTCTGAGTATTTCAAATTAGTTGGTAAGTTAGGCTCCTGTGTACTCTTTCCGGTTTGCTCAATAAAACCAGGTAGTTGGTCAAACAAATAAACTGACCACTCCTCCTCATATGGTGCCTTTTCCAATGAAGGTGAGGCATCCTCTCTCTGCAAGTGAAGATCTTTAACTAGTAATTTCAGTACTCTATTTTTAGCTACGCTATAAACAACATTAGAATTTTTTTCAAATGAGTCAAAATCCAAGGGATTCAGCACTAAGCTTGAACCAATATCCTCTTTGCATGTAATATGGTGATTTTGAGTTGGGGACACAGTACAAACAACAACAACTTCTTTCTCTTTCTATTCATTCTTTTTCTGCTCTAATCAATAAACTTCCAAAGCTAAATGCAATGGGTTTATGTTTCTGACCTTCTCCATGAAGAATAAAGTGTCCTTATCAATGGGTTGCTCTGTAACCACACTAGGATGTACTAGATTAGCTTTCTCCACTTGCGAAGGATGAATGGTTGTAAAATTTGGAATTGCATACCTTGAAAGTTCTTCCTCTTGAAACTGATCTGGAAAGCAAGAAGTTGTTCGAATATCATGCTTTTGAGGAAGCAAAGACTTGATCTGATCTTCCTTTGCAGCTAACTCCCTCTTGAGCTTTTCTTCAAACTGTCTCCTTTGTATCTCCAATTCCTGCTCATGAAGGTAGGCCTGATACTCTAATTCCTGTTGTTGTGTATCAAGCTCCTATTGCCTCTTAAACTCTTCTATCTGCATTGCAATGTCTGATAGTATGTCTTTCATGTTATTCATGTTACTTTTCATATAATCAACTTCTTGGAGCTGATTTTGGATATTTGACTGTGGATTTGAAGGCTGAGTAGGGGTGGGTGGGAGGTAAGCATGTTTAGCATGCTGAAAGGATGTTGTTGCATGGCTATTTAGGATAAAACCAGCAGCTTGACTGTCCTGATATGGCTGATAGGGTGATTGGTTGGCATGAATTTCATGAAACGGAAATGGGTATACATGCTGGTTATGAAAACCTGACATCTTTACTCATATAATTAGCTGGAAATTAGAATATTAAATTTGAATTTTGAAACATACCAGCATTGAACTTATTGAAACCAGTGACTATGCTTGGAGTCGCCAGGTATAAATTTAACTTTGAAAGGTGAAAATATGCTGTTATATATACCAGGACAGTAGCTTGAAACTTTTGAATTTCTTTCTCTGAAGTGATCTTTAGAGTCCCACCGAGCGTGCCAAAAACTATTGTCAATCAGATTGCACCTGAACGCTCGATTATTAAAATCTAGCAATCTGCTGAAACATGGAATGAGTCTCAGGTCTATGGGTTGCCTAGTTTTGAGAATCAATCTCCAGAGAGGTCTGGTTCCCTAATGAAAAACCTCCTAAAACTAATTGATTTGGCTGGGAAAGAGGTAGAAAGACTAAGTCTGAATTCTAAACTATGAAACTTTAACTATGGTGATGCACCGAAGAATTCAACATGCTGACTTAACTCACATAACACTTACTCACTATTTTCATTTGCACAACTAGATCTAGAAGTTTAAACACTTGAATATTTTAAACAAAGGCTATTAAAGAAACAATCACATAAGGAAAATATAATTTCCACAATTAGACTATTTTATTATTGATTAACACAATGTTTAACCAGTGGATTTAAACCTGGATGCATACAAAATTCACTAAGGAGACATAAATTTTTTAAGGTTTGATAAACTGCAACATAATAATTACTTCGATCAATCCCGCATGACAAAGATGCTTGGAACTTGAAGGAAAATTTTAAAATACTGAAACTTGAAGGAATTCTCTGCAATAACATGATTTCAACTTGTAAAAAAACTGCTGTATTAATTTGTAAAAATGTTGAGTTACAAGATGATTCACTTTGGAGAGTGCAAAGGCTGAAAAACAAGAACTAGGTTGAAAAAGATAAAAAATTTCAATATATACAATATGAAAGGCACTCTAAAGTGCATGAATATCAACTGAAAGTGATCTAAAAGTGAAAAGATGACAATTACAATGTGAAATCCGAGCACAAATGAAGAATCCCTGAAAAAGTGGCTCAAACTCATGCAAAAATGAGTGAACACAAACTCAAACTAGCAGTCATAAAGCATGAAATCGATCTACAACTCAAGCTGGATTGGAAATCCCTGAAAAGGTGGCTTAAAGCATGCAAATGTCACCTCATTTGTATCAATCCACCCATGCACACTTTAAAATCCATCCTTCTCATTAAATCTTCAGTTAACAATCTGATGGAGAGTTAAAGTGAACTTAGATTTGGCTTTACATAATATCTTTACTTGCATTTGAAAAAGATGAATTAATTAAATGATTTATAATATATCATCTAATTAATTCATTTACATTAAATTAAGCAAATAAAATATTAAACTTAAAGCTAAATGTGAGCTCACTTAGCATAAGTAAAAAATAAGCATTTTTATTGACAATCACCTTTGATCACCATGCATATACTTGTCAATAATTAAATTCTGCCATTGTTGATAAATTTGACCACCTTATTACTCCACTCCATGCATATGAGAAATAAGGAAAAACACATTCAACCTTACAAAAGAATTGGCTGACCATACCACTTGATAAATCAATTATAATGGGTCGACCACATTATTTCTAAGAATCTTGAAGGAAGAATAAAACAAAATGATTATAAAAAATCATCAATAATAATATCAAAAGGAATTAGGGTGGATGAATAAGGCAACATTGAACCCTAAAATCATATCACTCATTTGAATTTGACTTGGAGAAATTTCTAGAGGAAGTCAGCCGCTGCCATGGAGGGTTTGAAGCTCGAATTTGACCATTTCTTGTCAATTTTTGATGATCTCCTGAGATATTCTGAACATACAGGTAATATAGAGCTTGTTTTGTCTAAAATCTGAATCTTTTTGAGCATTTGAATGCTTTTCTCAAGGCTACATGGTGCGGCTTCTTATAAGTCTAATATATTTTGTATCTTATCTTCGTTCTGAAGCCACCACTGTGTTGGGTAAATTTGGGTCATTTCATCCATAGAAAACTTTAATCTTCTGCTAGAAAGTCGAAATCTCCACGTTGACTTGCTGGTAAGTCAGTTTCTCTTGACCTTTGATCTTTCCATGGCTTCTGCCACCACAGACAAAATGGATTTTCTGCATTTTAACTCCATTTTGTTTGTGCTCTTCCTCTCTATTTTTGTGGTTGTTGTGAGAGCTTTGCTTATGGATTCTGAAGCTCAAAAAAAATCTCATTCGTGGGTTTTGTTAACTCTCCTCCAGGCACATGATAGTAAGTTTCGTTCTTTTCCTTCATTTATTTGTTGAAATACAAACTTCTTAGAAATTTTCCCCTGTATAAAACAAGTTGATAGATTAAACAAATGAAAAACTCCAGGCCACGAAATTTACTATATTCTTTTTGTCATTATTGACTGTGGCTGTGAGCTATCCTCATCTAGGTATTCAAAATATTTGCGTGCATTCCCATGTATCTGTGAGACAACAACCTTAAGAGCCATTTTGATCTTAAACCTCTATCTCTTCGTGTTGTTGTTATTTTTTGCTTTCTGGGTATCTTGTCAAACTGGCTTTTATTTTTGAAAATTCTGGGAACTTGAGGAATTCACTTGTATTCATGGCCTTCCTTAACACTTTAAAAAAAAACACTCCACTGGTACTTGACTCACAACATAAAATAATGAAGATCTTGTAAAAGGAGCCTTTTTCCTTATGAAAATTTTGCTTCTCTTAATGTAATAGCGGCCAGTAGTGTCAAAATCATCTTTGCTATGATAAAATCTTGCCAGATCAAAATATTTCACAAGATACAAGCCACATCATGATTTAAATCATTGTTTGATATTCTAAAACATATAATTGTTATTTTTCCTGAACATTGCCTCTATTTATAATTATGAATGAAAAAACTTTTGACAGCCATATTGCACTATACGATAGTCAACTCGATGTGATATCATTACTGCACCTTATTATGGATAAATAGCTCTCATGCATGACTATATACCTGCTGCACAATATTTGATTCATAAAATCTATTCCTATCTTTACCTCAAAGAGACTGTATTTTTTGAATTAACCATTCCACCAAGACTTTGCATACTAACTGTTTGTCCAATGATCTCATGATGTGGCTGTTATTTATTAGAATCATTGGTTCCTATATTGTTTCTTTACTTCCCAAGTTATGTACTTGATGGCCTCTTTAGGTTACCCTTGGTCCTATCCCTGTCGGTACTCATGATTGCTGATCATTTCATTGGA
Organism: Sequoia sempervirens; assembly: GCA_007258455.2. NCBI lineage: Eukaryota > Viridiplantae > Streptophyta > Pinopsida > Cupressales > Cupressaceae > Sequoia > Sequoia sempervirens. The sequence continues at coordinate 8,767 of VDFB02237315.1, forward strand.
CTGTCCTCTCAACCGAAGCTTTTATATATTACTGCCCATGTTGCCAGATTTGCACTGTCTTGCTGTGATAATTTTATCAAACTCGTAGCCTACAGGTTCTGTCATGCTTAGTGATGTCTTGCTTAGATTGCCACAATCATGATCCTTGTATTGATGCTTCCTAATGCTAAAGTGCTACTCCTTTGATGAACATGATACCTACATCATCTTGTTGTGAATTGCTCACCTATTGCACTGTTTGCTTTGAAGCCTTTATTACTTATTCATAGACAGCTATCTTCTTTGACAATATTGATCCTTTAATTATCATAGTCTCACTTTTGACAACTCTAGCCTTGTTGTCTTGATACTATGAACTGTAAGAAATAAATGCTTTACAAACCTCATATCTCTGACAATGGGTCCTCAAACTATTTTCATACTTGAAAAAAAATAGAAACCTCATTCCAAAGGATAGCCACAAAATCTATTAGCTGCAAAGACTATAGATAACATCGTCAGTGGAGATGTATATACTTTAAAGTTCTAAAAGGCAGTTCAGGCTTGAATATTTGTTTTCCATTTAACATAAAAGGACTGAATACCTTATTGAAATGCAAAACATGAATGCAAAAGTAGAGCTGAGACAAAATATCAATGAAATTAATGATCTCTTTATATGTTTTGATCATTCTTTAGCATGATGAGCGAAAAGATAATTAGCTCAATTTACTTTTGTCACAATGAATCAAAGGCTGCTTCTGTGAATTCCTTTTATTAAAGCAGTCCTTTCTTGATGATTGTAATTGAATATCTGATAACTCTCAAATAAATGATATCAATGAGAGGTATCCTTTGATATGCCGATCTCAACCCTTGTGGGAGCCCATTTACTCCACATATCTGATGAAATGAACTCGAACATGATAACCTATTCCTGCACATTGAAACAAACATGTTAGCAAAATAAAAGAAGCTGAAAGCTTCCATTGAATTATGTCTTTCCGCTTGATTTTTTCAATTATCTAATGAATGCTTGGTTTAATGCAAATTACATTTCTGTCTGTAGCATAGACGTAAGGCAAAAAGTAATTCACCATTGCTTAGAGTATAACTCTAATACCATTTCCTTAACGATTTTGCAAGTACACGGAGCGATGAAGCGAGGCTGCAGCTGCTTGGAGGCACGACGGCTAGAAGCACCAACGAAGTGATTCATCATTACAGGCAATGATGAATTGCTTCTCTCCTTTACTCTTATGTTATTTTCAGCTATGTAGCTTGTGTATTTAAATTTTGTATTCATCTCTTGATTGTTAGAAACAATCTCAGTTACTCTAAGTAGCTTGTCACGAGATTCAACATTTCTAGGAAATGAATAAAAGCATCATATACAAATTTTCTCAATTTTTGTGTTAAATGTTTGCACAATAAAACTATGATTGATATATAATAAGATGATCTCAATGATGATTAATGAACATAATCATCAAAGGCTTATCAGAAAATTTTCTGTACCTATAAATGATGAACTTCATTCGGCTACACCTATTTAAGCTCGAAGTGAAAATAGGTAACAAATTAACAATCTCTATGGTGTTTGCACACTTCAAACACAATAGACCAGGTTGCCTAGTATATCCAAATTTGGGCATGGAGTCCTTCTCTGCTCTTAACCTCTGAAAACCTTGTAACTGAGCTTCAAACCAAACCAACTGAAAGAAACTAGTGCAACTCTGTTTAAGACAGAGTTTGGAAACCAATGTCCAGCAACTGCACCTTATTGAAAGCGAAATAAAACTGAATGAAATGTGCTAGCAGGCACTTATTGAAGGCAAAACTGAAAATCCTACCCTACCCTACACTAACCAATAGTGTTAGTGCTCAGACATGACAATTTATTGGCTATGAGAAATAACTTCCCTTTCTTAACAACAAAAGATGCTTCAAATCCGTAAGATTAATCAAATAGAAGTATGGACATTTAATTAATTGTTGCTCCTTTTGTTCAAAAACTGTCATCAGCATAGTTTAGATCCTCATAAAAATCATACCTTCCTTATCTGAATGATCATTAAAGATGAGGCTAAGGCATATGAATAAGTTTAACCATTTGTTGCTCTTGGTATGTTGCAATCACATGTCTTGACAAAATTATGACTTGTTGTAATTCTGTAGACCCCTCCTTGGAAAAATATTTGATCGGACACCCTTTAGAGAGCATAAAACTTGGCCTCTTATTGTTGTTTACATGCTTATCAAGTGCTGGCACTCCATCTTGTTGATTGGACTGCTCCACTTGCAGTGTAAAATTTTCCTCATTTCTTGTCACCTCAATTTTAATCTGATCTGAAAGAGCTGGTTCACATGAATGAAAAGAAGGAATGCTTGCTTCTCTAGCCTGAACAAGCTGATTGCATACTGCTGGCTCACGTGGCATTGAACTATCATTAATGTTAGAACAAAAATTCTCTATGATGCCTGAAAATATATTCTCATCTAAATCATAACTGTGCATAAATTCTAAATGAGCTCTGTCATTTTGCTGCTCAAAAGTAGGTATTGATATTAGGATGCATGCGATATCCTCACTTTCATCAACAAATTGGGGGAGTTCATCAAATAAATTAGAATAATTTTGAGATTCACTTTCAATTTTCTCTACATAAACATGCTCAGTTTGCTCTTGTTTGTTACTTAAGCTTGAAACAAAGGATTCAAGGTCATTCCAAAACAGGGCTTCTTCATCATCTTCATTACTTTGCAGCATGAGAGGGCTTACCTTAGATTGAAGATCATCCTCTTGAAACACAAGTTTTAATCTGCTTGCTTGTTCAATCTAGGAAACATCATGCAGATTATTTTCATTAACCTCCAAAATAGAAATGTACTCTTGCTGTCTCAAACGGATTGAGGTCTCAATCTCATCTTGAACCAAACATCATGCTCTGGAATATCTTCACAGTGTTTTCAAATTAAGCGGTAAGTTAGGCTCCTATGTATTCTTTTCAATTTACTCAATAAAGCGGGTAGTTGGTCAAACAAATAAGCTGACGCTCCTCCTCATATGGTTCCTTTTCGAGATGAAGGTACGAGGCATCCTCTCTTTGCGGTGAAGATCTTTGGTGGTAATTTCAATACTCTATTTTTCAACTCGCTATAAACAACATTAGAATTTTCCATTAAAGGTCAAAATCAAGGGATTAGAGCTAAGCTTGAACCACTATCCTCTTTACCATGTAATATGGTGATTTTGGTACAGGGGACTACGATTACAAACAACAACAACTGCTTTCTCTTCTGTTCATTCTTTTGCCTCTGATAGATAAACTTCCAAAGCTAAATGTAATGGGTTTCACGTTTCTGACCTTCTCCATGAGGAGAATAAGGTGTCACTTATCAAGTGGGTTGCTTTGCTTAACCACACTAGGTTATTACTAGATTAGCTTTCTCCACTTGCATAGGATGAATGGTTTGTAAAGTTAGGTGCATGCCTTGAAGTTCTTCCTCTTGAAGCCCCACGTCGGAAAGCAAGTTGTTCGGATATTATAACGAGGCGAAGGCTTGATCACGATCTTCTTTTGCAGCTAACTCCCTCTCGATCCTATTCTCAAACTGTCTCCTTTGTGTTTCCAATTCCTTCTCATGAAGGTAGGCCTGATACTCTAATTCCTGTTGCTATGTATCAAGCTCCTGGCATCTTAAATCTTATCTACTTTGCGATGTCTGACAGTATGTCTTTCATGTTATTCATGTTACTTTTCATATAATCAACCTCTTGGAGCTGATTTTGGATATTCAAATGTGGATTTCAAGGCTGAGTAGGGGTGGGTGGGAGGTAAGCATGTTTAGCATGCTGAAAGGATGTTGTTGCATTGTTGTTTAGGATAAAACCAGTAGCTTGACTGGCCTGATATGGCTGATAGGGTGATTGGTTGGCATGAATTTCATGAAATGGAAATGGGTATACATGCTGATTGTGAAAACCTGACATCTTTACTCATATAATTAGCTAGAAATCAGAATATTAAATTTGAATTTTGAAACATACCAGCACTGAACTTGTTGAAACCATTGAATATGTGCAGAGTCGCTAGGTATAAATTTACCTCTGAAAGGTGAAAATATGCTGCTATATATACCAGGACAGCAGCTTGAAACTTTTTGAATTTCTTTCTCTGAAGTGATCTTTAGAGTCCCACTAGGTGTGCCAAAAACTGTTGTCAATCAGATTGCACCCGAATGCTCGATTATTAAAATATAGCAATCTGTTGAAACATGAAATGATTCTCAGGCCTATGGGTTGCCTAGTTTTGAGAATCAATCTCCAGAGAGGGTTGGTTCCCTGATGAAAAATCTCCTAAAACTAACTGATTTGGTTGGGAAAGAGGTAGAAAGACTAAGTCTGAATTCTAAACTATGAAACTTTAACTATGGTGATGCATCGAAGAATTCAACATGTAGACTTAACTCACATAACAATTACTCACTATTTTCATTCACAAAACTAGATCTGGAAGTTTAAACACTTGAATATTTTAAACAAAGGCTACTAAAGAAACAATCACAGAAGGAAAATATAATTTCCACAACTATACTTTTTTATTATTGATTAACACAATGTTTAAGCAGTGGATTTAAACTTGGATGCATACAGAATTCACTAAGGAGAAAAAAATGTTTAAAGGTTTCATAAACTGCAACACAATAATTACTTCGATCAATCCCGCATGACAAAGATGCTTGGAACTTGAAGGAAATTCTAAAATAATGAAACTTGAAGGAATTCTCTGCAATAACACGATTTGAACCTGTAAAAAACACTGCCAGGTATTAATCTGTAAAAATGTTGAGTTACAAGATGATTCACTTTGCAGAGTTGAAAGGCTGAAAAACAAGAACTAGGTTGAAAAAGATAAACCTTTTCAATATATACAATATGAAAGGAACTCCAAAGTGCATGAATAGCAACTAAAAGTGATCTAAAAGTGAAAAGATGACAATTACAATGCGAAATCAGAGCACAAATGAAGAATCCCTGAAAAAGTGGCTCAAACTCATGCAAAAATGAGTGAACACAAACTCAAACTGGCGGTCATAAAGCATGAAATCGATCTGCAACTCGAACTGGACTGGAAATCCCTGAAAAGGTGGCTTAAAGCATGCAAATGTCACCTTGTTTGTATCAATCCGCCCATGCACACTCTAAAATCCATCCTCATTAAATCTTCACTTAACAATCTGATGGAGAGTTAAAGTGAACTAAGATTTGGCTTTACATAATATCTTTACTTGTATTCAAAAAAGATGAATTAATTAAATGATTTATAATATATCATCTAATTAATTCATTTACATTAAATTATGTAAATAAAATATTAAACTTAAAGCTAAATGTGAGCTCCTTAGCATAAAGTAAAAATAAAGCATTTTTATTGACAATCCTTGGTTGATCACCATGCATATATTTGTCAATAATTAAATTTTGCCATTGTTGATAAAGTTGACCACCTTATTACTCCACTCCATGCATATGAAATAAGGAAAAATGCATTCAACCTTACAAAGAATTGGCCAACCATACCCTTGATAAATCAATTATAATGGGTGAGCCATTTATTTCTAAAATCTTGAAGGAAGAATAAACAAAATGATTATAAAAAGTCATCAATAATAATATCAAAGGAATTAGGGCGGATGAATAATCAACATACCCGAAGACCTAAAGATGTATCCTTTCAGTTGCATTTGACTTGGAAGGCTTAAGGAGAATCCCGATTAGCCGCCATGGGGTTTGAAGCTCGAATTTGACCATTTCCTGTCAATTTTTGATGATCTCCTGAGATATTCTGAACATACAGGTAATATAGAGCTCGTTTTGTCTCAAATCTGAATCTTTTTGAGCATTTGAATGCTTTTCTCAAGGCTACGTAGTCTTGTTGCTTATAAGTCTAATATGGCCATGTATCCTATCTTAGTTCTAAAGCCACCAACTTTGTCTTTGGAGTAGAATTTGGGTCATTTTACATCCATAGAAACTTAGATCTCCTGCTAGAAAGTCGAAATCTCCATGTTGACTTGCTGGTAAGTTAGTTTCTCTTCACCTTTGATCTTTCCATGGCTTCTGCCGCCACGGCCAAAATGGATTTTCTACATTTTAACTCCATTTTCTTTGTG
>VDFB02237316.1:0-10459 GCA_007258455.2 Sequoia sempervirens
GATTAAGGATTTTGCCCTAACCCTGATTAGGGATTCTCAGATTTAATTTGGACCTCTCATTCTAGGTCTTTCTTAGAATTTGATCTCATCCGTCTGCTCAAAATTGTGTTTTCTATAAAAGACAATTTTGCTCATAATTTCGGGATCTGACAACTTCATTTTTGAATTTAGGCATTATAGTCATTTGGCATTAGTAGTCATTATTTTCATTTTATCATAATTGTCATAGACATAGGCATAATTTTATAAATCCTTCAACATTTGCATAGGACTTTGACATTATTATAGGTTGCTCATTTGAAATCTGAGGGCCTCATTCGATTTGCTGCAAACTAGAAGGTGCTATGAAGGTGAAGCATGGAAGGAAAGGAAGGTATAATCATTCTTTGTTTTGATTTTTCATTGTTCTTGATAGCCTCTTTGGATTTTTAATGTTTATTGATTAACAATCTAACGATCTATTTTTCCATTGATACATTTGGTGAACCCGACATTTTGTAGAGAAATTTGTGTGTGTTCTTGTTTGTTTTCACTATTTTGCAGGTTACAGCCAAGAAGTCATACAAAATCCCGTCACCTTCATTTGAGCACAGAAAAATGGGCGAATAAAATATTTTAAAACGGTTTATGGGTTTTGTAGATCTTGGTCTCAACTTTTCAGAACATCAAACGATTTTAAATTTTGTTAAGATTTGACAAAGTTATGGCTGTTTTAGTGATTGCTGTTTTTTTAATTTAGCTTTTAAAACCCGCATTTTTTCTTTTGTCTATAATGTTTTTAGGTGTGAAAAAAAAATTAGGTTTTGAAGGTCTATCATCTAACTTTCCATGGATATCTACCACTTAAAATTTTGTTAAGTTTTGAGCAAGTTATCGCTGTTTTAATTTGCTGTTGTCATTAATGTTTTTTATTTATTTTTTTGTTACTAATCAAGGTTTGCAGCTTGTTGGCGGTTACTTTTCGTGAGTTGAAGACAAACACTAAAACTACTAACGTATTGTCTTGTAGGTTCGATTGTCAAAGAACAAACATCAAAATAATGTGCTTCCTTTTTTATTAGTATAGTACACATTTTATTTTGGTGCAATTTAAAACAAACCTTTGTTTTCTATGTCTGAATGTGTTTGCAAAATGGTAGGTGGTATGCTCTCACTTGGTGAAAACCTAGTGTCCCGGAAAACTAGACCATTTTATTTGTTATTACACGACTTGGTATATCAGAGTATCCTCTCCCCTCGCGCATTTGTGCAATCCTGGGTGTAAGAGAAACGGTTACTAAATCTAGAAATTGGGCCTACCTGGGGATTTCATCACCCCAATGCGACTCAAACCGGCAATGGAGCTAAAGCCAAGCTACCCTCGACCGGTATATATATATAAACCTTAAAAGGGAAACCTAAGGTTGCTAATGCCGGATGTGTCATCACGGACGAGTTGTACTCAATAAAACCACTGATGAGCTTAACCTCTGCCGGGCTAGAATGCCACCTTAATGGTGATTAATCTCTTACTTATGTAGCCCACTCGAGCGGGGGTCCCCTAACTAAAACATTTTATTAATGAAGTAAGCCAAAATCCTTCTATTTGCTAAAAGCGCTGCCGGTGTGAGAGCATTCACCGCCTACGGTTAGTAGATGTGATTATTTCGCCATGGGAGTTTCATGGGGGTTGGAAGCTTGAAAGTTGCTGGAAGGGGGTGCTTGTAAGGGGGAGCCCGTGCAGCCAAGCTTCTGAATTCACACGCTACAGATATGCGGTTGGGGAAACCCGCGTGGAATCTAGTGAATATTGTCATGGCCTAACCTAGGATTGTACTTATCTAATGTGCGATTGGTTATACCCAAAACATTGTGCTTGTCAAGTGCTTATTGAATTACTCAAACATTATACACAACAGTCACAAATCTGGACACAAACAATCAACCTTGGACAAATCAAACTTTTGAGCAAAACATCAAAAAACAATCTTAGTCCTCATTTTGAACCTTAGACTGTGCATTGTTCATCTTAGACCTCATTTTGAACCTAGACTTTGCATTAATCATTTTAGTCCATCAGCATTATTGTCTTAGTCCACATTTGACACTTTGGCTTTGATCACCTTATCATCTTACATCAATCATTTCCTTAGACAAACATTATCATCACCTAGTCATCCTCTTCAACATTTTAGGAAACATAGTCTTGCATTGTCATCTTTTATCCAAAAAATCTAAAAAACATAGGCTAGTGTCATCCTCACATTTACTTATCATTCTCATTGTCCTCATTTGAACAAATCCCTTTTACGGTTGAGACTAGGCTTCAAAGACAACAACGACAAATGGAAAACTTTGGATAAGATTTCAATCCCAACATCGACAATAACACTTATGACACAAACCAACATTGGAATTTTTCTTACCCATTTCACAACATGAACATGCAATCTTCCATGAACATGCCATCTTCATCACAAAAAATTTATGAACCATTCAGCCTGAGACCAAAGATGGACAGAATTATGTTAAGGAAGACATAGAAGGCTGGAAGCACGAAATCTGATATATTCTCCTTTGGCAAAAAATGGGTCTTACGTGACCCTCAAAGGTATCTAGCCGTATTGCTTTTTTTTTGGAACGGAAGGGACTAGAGTTACCATCTGTTTGACATAAAATGCTTGCCACCCATCTCTGCCCTCCTGATCAGTAGTCATTTGACAAAAGATCATGCATTGAATTCGCAACAAGATGTCCATATCATCCTTATCTAATAGCGATAGGGAATCCAGTACGTCAATGGTCCGTTTCAAGGCCTCCGTCATGATGGAGCCCTTCGCCTGTGAATTCCGTCCAAAGTGCGCGTCCCTTATCAATCATCTACCAAAGCTCATGTCAGGTCCACATCATACCATGCAATCGGTCAAGAGTCTCCATGTCCTCTTTCAGTCAACCACACCAATCCGATTCGAGAGTCTCCATGTCATATCCTTGTCCTTCGACAGTTAATTTAGTCCAAGACTCCATGACATATCCAGTCCAAGACTCCATGTCCTATCTTTGTCCCTCACATGCTAGTCCAATGCAAGTACCCATGTCCTATCCTAGTCCTTCACATACTAGTCCAATCCAAGTTCCCACGTCCTATCCTAGTCCTTTGGTCATTAATCCTTTTCAAGTCACCCCCCCACAAGCCACATCTAGTCATGAAAATTCTTTCATAGTCCAAAGTTAAATCCCATTTAATAAACTTGAGGATACATGTCAAAATGAAAGTCCAAAGCATGACCTTATAACGTCACCCTCATGTCAAGAACAAGGTAGTCCATCCCATGACCCTATTTCCGATTGTATCCTCCATGACAACCCCATCTTCAACCAAGATCCTACCATTGACCAAGAAGTCCAAAATGGTCCACTCCTTGACCATTATGCCATTCATGATCAAACACTTGTTGACCCTATAAAGGCCTCGACTATTGACATTTCCCAAGATGAGACACTTGCCTTCATGGGACACATAGATGATATTCCTCCAGAACAAGAATCTTCCACTAAGGACATGCTTGCATATGATCAAGTTATAGTTGAAATCATTGGACTATATGACACTAAAAATAATGATGGCTTCGACATTGCCTTGGAAGCACCAACAAAATCATTTGAACCTAACATCTCACATGATCAGACCAAAGATATTAGTCAGGAATATGTCCAACATGAAAATGAAGCTAAGACACTTTATCAACTAGGGTCATCTATCTTTATCAGAGCAGGCTTTCTTGTAGATGAAAATATTACAAGTGACAGTGTCCATAGACATCATGATGGGTTAGTATCTTGCTTTCAAAACAATAAATACCCCATCGCAAATAGAATCTGTAAAAGCATGCAATATCAAGGCAAAGGACTAGGCATACACGAGCAAGGAATTCTAGAACTAATACAGCTTCAGGAAAATTACAAACATCAAGGTCTTGGTTATTCCTCAGACAACAAATCAAACGATGTCAGTGGTACCTCCTCAATACTGGGGGCAACTTTGTCAAATACAAACGTCAAAATGGAGTCCATGAGAAATCCTTGTCATACAATTGCTGCCAACACCCCCTCCACCCACACCATGAACTATCATTCCATCATAAATAAACCTTCCCTTTGGAACCAACACAAACAAAACTCTTACAAGTCAAAAGATCAAATTCAAATGTCAAAGGCCATTGAATCAAACAAAAGGACAAGTGGACAAATGAAATTAAAATGGATCCCAAAGAAAGATGGATCAAACAAAGACATCGAGTCAAATACAAAAGTCAATCACAATGTGGAGCCACAAGAAAAGAGGACTCCCACATATTACACATGTCCACCTCCCTCAAAATGGTCATCAATCAAGGCATATAAGAGTGTTGGTTCCAAACACCATCCCTCCAAAATCAATCATCCACCATCCCAAGTTTGGAAAATAAAAAGTGATTCATCTAAATGTCCAAACAACCGTTCCATGTCTACCATCATTCGTCATAATCCTACAACTCGCCTAAAGTCCAAAAATCCTACGTCACAAATCCGTCACATCATGGCAGCAACTCTTTACCACAAGGACTCTCATGGCACTCTATTACGATGTGCGTATTTTGATAAGGCCAACTCTAGTATTAGAAAGGATCACAATGACATCGATCAGTTGTATACAAGTGCTACGATCCTGACAAGACAACTCCTTCAGCAAGGTCAATATTGGCATATCATGGCACCAGTTTCTACATTGGCACCATCAGTGGATTCAGAACAGTCAGTGGTTATCTAAAGCATCCAGGCTATCCACAAAATCAAAAATACAAAAATCAAAAATCAAAAATAAAAAAATCGTCACCCTGATGAAAACCTGGCAAACAGGCATCTTGGTGACACCAAAAAAATCAAAAATTCAAAAAAATAGTAAAGAGAAAAATTTCATCCAATGGTGAAAACCTGGCAAATAGGCGCCCTGGATAAGTACCATGATGAAAACCTGGAAAACAGGCATCATGTGTAAAATAAATTGTCTATGTGAACTCTTACACTTGGGGGCAAGTCGTCTCATTTCCCATGCCTTCCTCATGACATTGACATCCATCTAATCCCTATCATTTCCGTCCATTTTCCCACCTACCTTGGTCTTGACATAAAACTGGCACACATAAATCATGTTGTGGTAAAAATCTTGACATGTTTATCCTTTGGTCATACATTATTCATGAAACATCATGTCATTGACCATCATAGTCTTATTGTCCTTATATGACATAGTCCTTGAAAATCATATGAAAATTCCCTTAGTCTCATGTCTCCCATCCTTTACCAAGGCCACCTCTTATCCTTTCATGCTTGTCACCTATCTTGGCTTTCCCTTGTCAAACGGTCTAAGGATAATCATCATCCCATCTAGTCCTAACCAAGTCATTCCAAATGCAACGAGTCTAATCCATATAAGCACATTATCCAAAATTTTACTTGACTGTGTTCCTGGCCTGGCTATAGACCATGATACTTTCGTCACATTATCATCATCGTCCTCACGTTGTTTTGGGATGCATCCTTCCCACGTCAAACAACGTTGTCATCACCTGTCAATTGGTATTCAGCTTGACTAGGGGCACAATCATTTTTTTCTTGGATTCTCATGTGTAGGAATCAGTCATATGCATTTGTCACAATCCTCTTAAATGCCAAAATCCAAAAAAATCATAAAATAACAAAAAGACAAAAAAATCATAAATGTCCTTAAAAGACAAAAACATCATAAAATGTCCCGAAGAAAAGATTAAAACATCATAAAATGTCCTGAAAAAAGAAATAAAAATCATAAAACATCCCGAAGAAAACCACAAACAAAAAACATCAGACTGCTCGAAAAGCACAAACACATTGTCATCTCTTGTCAAAGTTAGTCATGTCAGTTAGTCCATGTCATTGTTGAACTACGTTGTCTCTGCGCATTTGCTATGTAGGCAAGGCCATCACTGATGAGTCCCCGACATATTAGGTCGGGCTTTTAGGGTTGGTCCAAATAAAATCATGGCATTTGTCACAATCATCAAAGGCCGGCCAATAAAGTCGCATTATAGTCAAAATGCATTAATAAGACAAGCCATTTGAAACGCCAATGTTGTACCTGGTCAAAAATAGACAACACACCAATCAATCATACGTCAACATCCGGCCAACTTGCCAAAACATACAATAAAACAATGTCAACTTCCATCACTCTTGGTCCTTCAAGATGTGTCCTTCTTGGAGTTAGACCCGCCAAAATGTCCTTTGCTCAGATGTCCTTCTTTTGGACAATAGGCCCCGGCCAAACCGGGTAACACCGGGCTTCAATTGGCAAAACTCCTTAAACCGTCCAAATTAAGTCAATCGACATAAAATCAATCTTGGCAACAAATATCGGGCAAACAAAATTGCATGGTTGTTAATCTTTGGCTATTTTGTCTTATCCTTTTACTATCTTTTCTTTGTGGTCATGTTACTAGCTACCTCGAGGATGTCCCATGAAGGATTTAGAGGTGTGATGACATCTCTTGGACTATTTTATTTTCTTTGACTGCTGTCTATGGATTGTCTTGACAAAAATACTGGGGCAACTTCGCCCTTAGTATGAGTTAGCACATTCCTTGTTTGTGACTGTCTATTTTTCAAGTGGATGACCTTGCACACCTTGGTCTATGTCATATCATGGTGTTTGTTGTCCATTCATGTCATTTTTACATGCATCTTCTTTAGTCTTGTCATCTTCTCTCGCTCATCTCATACAGGCATTGCATCCATATCATCATCCATGTCTTTTTCACTAACATTTTTTTTGTCTCTTCATATCCTAGTCTTCTCATCAATTTCGAGAGCACACTCATGTTCTTGGAACTTGTCTATCCTCTCGAGGGGGCATACTGTAACCCTCCTCATCATTCTTCCTCATCTTATTTTGCACTGGGGCATTTTTTGACTTATTTTCTTTGTCACAATGTGACAAGCAACATTATGACAAAGAGGGGCAAAATGTAGACACCTAAAAATGACCTAGCCCTGCAAGCTTCATTTTTACCACGTTCGTCCTAGCATAATTATGACATTTAATTATGTCCTTAGTCCACATTCGACTATTGATTAAATAATTCATAATTATTTAATTAATTCATGTCCTTTGATTCTTCATGATTATTAAATAAATAAATTTCATTTATTTATTAAATACGTCACACTGGTTAAGTTCTTTAATTAAATAAATTTCTTAATTTATTAATTCCCTTTGTCATTTAATTTTTCTGGATATTAAATAACAAATGAATTACATTTATTTATTTAATACGCCATTGAAAAGTCTTAATTAAATAAATTGATTAATTTATTTTTAATTAGTTGGTCTTATTCCCAAATTAAATAATTAGTACTAATTATTTTACGGGTTAATTAATATCTTTCTCATTTTAAATAAATTAAATATTTAAAATGTCCCGTCAATCTTAATCGTCAGCCTTTTGGATAAATAACTTAAAAGATTATTTATTATCTCAAAATCCATAATTTGAATTAATTTAATTCAAATTAGTAACTAATATTCCAAAAATCAAGTAATCTTGCAGATTCTTGATTTTCCAAATCGAATCTTTAGTTCAAATCTTATCTTTTTAATTTTTTGAATCTCACAAATCAGGCAATCTTATCTTCTTGATTTTTCAAAAATCTTTATTTCTTTAATTAATTTATTTCATTTATTCTCCACCGTCGATCTGATTATCTAAGATATTATTTTGACCATTCGATTAAGGATTTTGCCCTAACCCTGATTAGGGATTCTCAGATTTAATTTGGACCTCTCATTCTAGGTCTTTCTTAGAATTTGATCTCATCCGTCTGCTCAAAATTGTGTTTTCTATAAAAGACAATTTTGCTCATAATTTCGGGATCTGACAACTTCATTTTTGAATTTAGGCATTATAGTCATTTGGCATTAGTAGTCATTATTTTCATTTTATCATAATTGTCATAGACATAGGCATAATTTTATAAATCCTTCAACATTTGCATAGGACTTTGACATTATTATAGGTTGCTCATTTGAAATCTGAGGGCCTCATTCGATTTGCTGCAAACTAGAAGGTGCTATGAAGGTGAAGCATGGAAGGAAAGGAAGGTATAATCATTCTTTGTTTTGATTTTCCATTGTTCTTGATAGCCTCTTTGGATTTTTAATGTTTATTGATTAACAATCTAACGATCTATTTTTCCATTGATACAGCTGCATTGACTTCCTCCTCACTGCCTTGCATAGGATGCTTCGATTGCATGATAACATTAAAATCTATAGCATCAGCAAAGTCCCATTCAGGGAGAAGTAGGACACCAGCTTGAGACACAATTTTCCTTCCTTCATCAGGGGTGAGGTTCTTGAACTGCTCTATTAGCTCGGTTTTGACCTCATCATCATTTTTCCCCGACGCACTGCCAAGCCTTGTTTCTTTTCCTTTTACTTGTCTTGGATATTCTTGAAGCCAACCTCCGGTCAATTTTCATTGCAAAGAACACGTGAGTCTTCTACAATAGCAGACTATCCGTGAATTCCTTGTAGGCCGCAAAGATTCTATTATCTTTGAACATGAACTTTTTATATTTATATCGCTTAACACCAATTAGTTAACTTAGGAGGTGAAGGGTGCCAACTTGCATGTCTTGATCGGTGACAATTATTTCTATCCACCAGTGTTCTTTAGACCTCCCACTCTTGCCTCTTAGGGCTTTGGCTCTCTAGTGGCCGGTCCATAGGTCATCCCGAGACCACATCTACTAATTTTATTCCTTCTGCTTTCTAATCCCTTGGCTAGATTGTGATGAGGCTTTCATTATTTGTTTACCTTTTCTGTCTCCAACCTCTTCATCATTGCTATTATCTCTTTTTCTTCTGTATAAGGGCCTATCAATTGGTGGCTGACAAATTGGCCTTTCTTGCACAGGCCTCACCTCCAATCCCTGGATTTTCAAATCTACCTTCAAATTTATCTTCTTGGTTCTCATGGTGCTTATGATTTCTCTAAAATTACTCATCAGCAAATCAATTCTTTTGTGAAATGGAGTAAACTCCATTAATGGATCATACTTTGGATCCAACTTATGCACTAGGGCCAACAATTTCTCATAGGCAATCCATTTTTCTTTATTCAATTCTTGCCTACCCAAATCAAATTCATTCCTAATCAAATTCCGGTGTTGAAAATATGGTACCTCTTCCACCCCTGACTTTGGTTGTCTAAATAGAGTAGAATTTCCTTCTAGATCATGCTACTCACTATCCATTTCTTCAAATGGTAATCAATAAAAAATTGATCAAAATGAACCCATCCACCCTTGGAAAATACAAAATCTGAGACAACAATATAATCAGGGAACAAAGTCCCTTTTCCTCTTCCTGTCAGGTTATCTTCATGGATGCATCCCAGCTGCCACAAAACCTTTGCAAATCCCATTCTCGATGGTACATTGTATAGAAGAATATGGGGGGTTCCTTGGAAACATAAACCCTTAAGATAGTGCTTACAGGATATGGAATGATGTCACCCCAATTATGACATACTTTTAACTCAGACCTTCTTGCTTTGGGCCGAAGGAAATATGCAAATCCTCAAAAATTATTGGCATATTTACCATTAGTCTAGCCCTAAGCCTAGAAGCAAAGCAATTGTCAAACTGCACATAGCTAGCATCCCTCTTGTTGTAAGACATATCTGCACTCCAGGCCTGTACTGGTAGCCTTTCTCCATTTACCTCTTGCCTCAATTCCATCTTCTCTGAGAAGAAGCCGACATTCTCATACAAGAACATATGTATTAACAAAGAGTACCAAAAGAAAGGAACACTAGTGTCCCCCACAAATAAGTTCAACAAACCCTCATGCATTCTTTCAGCAAGGAAAGAAGCATAATCATATACTACAGAGAAATTGGGATGCTGAATCTGAGCCCCCATAAACATATAGGCAATGGGCATCACAGTATTAGGACTGAAACCTAAAATTTGGCAAAGTGAGTAGAAGGTTTCCAAGAAATGATCAGCAAAACAATTTAACCCGAAAGGTTCCTGATCAGTCGGGCTCATATGAATTGTGGAACTGCCCGCCTTGACTAGATGAGGAGGAAGCAATTTTGATCTGAAAAAAGGTTGAATCTTGGCATACTCTTGTTTCATCTCCTCCAAGTCAATTTGGACCAACAATGAGCCATTTTCACTCAAATAAAAAACCCTCCGAATTACATCTGCATTTACATTCAATAAAACCTCACCATCATTATCCCTTATAACCCTTGTGACAGGATCATATCTCGCAGCCACTACAGGAGGAGGTCAACATCAAGGAACAAATTCGGTACTACAAGCTTTCTCATATCATACCTCCAACCATTTGAAAAAGGATGAGGTGCATTTCGTTGGCCATACCATCTTCTAA
>VDFB02237317.1:0-13590 GCA_007258455.2 Sequoia sempervirens
TCAAATGTTTGATTAAAAGAAAACATTCCAACGTCATAACCATGTAAAGCCTGTCTGTCCCATGTGGGCCCGACTAAAAAAATATATTGTTTTCAAAAAAGTTTCATGTTGAACTAATTAGGTGCTACCTCTGAATGCATCTGAAGTGAAAACATGAACTGGGCTATCATTGAAATATGCTTTCAGGAATTTTTGCACAGTGATCAAAACTGGCCAAGTAGGCTCTAGAATTTCCCTGGGAAACTATTCAAACAACCTCTTGGAGCCATGAAAACTTATAGGCATGCACACATTTGAACTAAGAATGAAGTGAAAAAGATGGTTCAGCAAAAGAGATCCCGAGGTGAAAGATATTACTTGGAAAAGTTGCTCAGTCATAATTTTTTGTAATTGCACTTGTTGATAACCAATTAAAACTCACCTAGTCACCTTCTTGAAAAAAATATCAAATCAACTCCTAGAAAGCTGCCACTGGAAACATTAGCTCATTTAGGTATACTGAGTACATTTGAAAGAGGGATTTTCTTCAATCACCATTCTTCATGAGATATTAGGGGTCAAAGTTGACCACCTTGAAATAATTCATAAAATGCAAATGTAAAATCAGAACAAACTGCATTTGCTTTTGATCTCAAAAAAATAGCAAATTAGATCATGAGGCTCTAAAATAGGGTAGGAGAGTATATGAATGTAGTGAGAATGGGAAGCAACAATCTGTTCATCATGACAATCATCCAGTTGTGAAATATAAGCTCAAACAGAGGCCACTTCATAGAACTAAGAGTTTGCAAACAACAAAAGAATGTCCAAAGCCTCCAGCTTCGTTTTTCATAACATAGTCAAAACTTGTTATGGGAAGCTGAAAACTGGAATGCACACTCACATATGTCACATGAGTGTTTCCATAAAGGGGTTTTTCATGAAAATCAATAGGCTCCAAATTATGACCTTCCAAAGTAGGTCACTTTGGTAGATTCTTCAGGTGCACTTCTAAGTGTGCAATTGAAAATTTTCAATATGGGCACTTCAAATTTGCAAAATTTGAGAGTACCACTAGTGGCTCCAACTGGGGATATATACCCCCTATGGGCATAGCAAGAATTAAAATCTTTGGGGAGTTAACCAAATTTTGGGTCCATTGGGCGCTCTCAAACTGCTCCTTTATTCAACCTTTTTACCTCATTTGATGACCCTAGGCCACCAAATGAAAAAGAGGAGTCAATTCTTACCTATGTCAAACACCAATCTGTTAAAAGAGTTGATCTCCCTCAACTCATGCTTGCTTCTGCCACACCACAACAACATGAGTGACAACATTTCTGCAAACACAAGTGTTAAGTTGCCTTTGAACAAGTGGAAACTTGCTCTCTATTTGTCTTTGTTGTCACATGGAAGCCAAATTACATAGGCCATATCACTGCCACTTTCTTCATTTTATAATTTTATATCAAGTGGAAAAATTTGAGCATAGTGATCAAGACCACATGAAAACATGGTCTTATCACATTCACTAACCCCCTCATAATGATCATGTTCAAAGGAGATATCATAGCTAAACAAACAATATGAAATCCTCTTGTGTGTTGAGAAAAGATTGCTCACTCATTTGTAACTCTTTCAACTGAATTGCATCACAGGTCAGTTTATCATCACTCCACCAATACATCCCAAACAAATTATCATGTGTTTCAAGATTCTGAAAATAATATTTATCAACACCAAAAGTACTTTCATCTTCATTCAAATCATGGCATTCAACAAAAATGTCAGCATCCAGTGCATAAGTAGTGTTTTCTATCTCAAGTTCATTCTTCGGACTACTATGAAATTCCATTTGGAATGTCTCAAAGAAAAAATCAGATAATTGAGAATTTAACCTTGAGCCAAAAATTTCACATTGATCTTCATGTTCAATATTACTCTCCACAATATCAATATGAATACTTGAATAATTTTGAATGCTATCACTTTTAGGATTAACAGGGTCAACAAAGAGACTTTCATGTGCACTAGTAACTTTATGTGCACTTTCAGCTGATATGCACATTGACCTATGTGCTAGAGACTCACTATTATCTAAAATTTATGTAAACAATGATTTTGACAAACCAAATGCTCTCTAACTCTTCTAGGGTTTTTCACCTAAAAGGAGAGAGATGGCCCAAAATGTTAATGTCTACACTCAAGATTAAGGTAATGAGGGATGAAATGTGTCTAAATTTAATGTCCTAAGTGCAACAAACTGAAAAATAAAGATGATTATTAATGTAAATGATGATTTTGGTTTAGCCTTTCACAATGCTTTGCTCCTAGGATTTTTCACCTAAAAGGAGAAAGGGGATGGAAAGGGTTACCAAAATGCAAGGGTTTACACTTAAAATCTATTTTAATGAGGTGTAATTATGCCTAATTAAGATGTACTAATGCACTAATTTGAAATTGAAATGATTTAATGATGCAAAACTATGAAAATGTAGTGTTGGAAAACACATTATGATATGCAAACATGAACTAAATGACCTAGAAATGCAAATAAAACCAAATAATAAGTTGTACAACAAAAGGTGTGCACCTAGAAGTGTGTTGTAGACTTGAAACAACTCTTAAATTCTAGAAATTTTTATTTTTAAGCCTCATGGGACACTTAGGCTAATCTGGGTGACTTAGTCCACTTTCAGAAAAATTCTAGAAAACTGCACTAAAGCTTGTTTAGGCCAAATGGGTATCCAAATCTACAAAAAATTCTAAAAAATAGGTTCAATGGGACTAGGTCACCACTAGTGGTGACTTAGTCCACTTCTGAGTTTCTGAAAATTCAGAAGTGGAAATGGAAGCCCTAAGTATGCACTCTATTTTCCCACAGGTGTCTATTTTTGAGACTTTGATTTTTGGGCCTGAAGGTGAATTTTTGTTGATATTTAGGCTATGTCAACAAAGAGATTTCTTCAACAAGTCTTCAACCTTTTCTTCAATGATCTTCAAACCCTTAAAGTTCCTAAATCTGTAAATACACAAGACAAGAAGGAGAAAATATTGATTGTTAGGGCATGCAGGTTTTCCTTGGTCAAACCCCTTTTTAGGTAATTAAACCAAAATGATGAAATAAGATAATGAAACATGAAACATAATGAAATTAGAAACTAGCCATGATTATTGATCTTGAGTTGCTACAACAATGGATGAATCTTACTCTTGAATGCTTTAGAATTGAGCTTGAATGCTATCTTGAATGCTTCATGAACGGTGATCGAATGAATGATTGAATTATGAATTGAATGAATTAGGGTTTAAATATATATTTTTATAGAAAAGAGTTAAGAATAAGGATCATGATCAAGGGCCAAGATTAAATTAGAAAATAACTTAATCAAGGGTGGAGATTAATTGAGAGAGAAAATACATGGATAGATAAAGACTTGTGGTGGAAGATAAGATTGGCACAAAAAAAGAGGTGGTAAGAGAAATTAAATTATAAAGATTATTTAATTTAGGTGGCCAACATAGGAGAAATAAATAAAATATTAATTTTATTTATTTAAAAGGAAATGTGAGAACAAATAATCTAATTAAATAATTAAAAATAATTATTTAATTGGGAAAATAAAGAAATGATATTTATTTATAGAGAGAAAAGGCTAATGAATAATTAAATAATTGAAATAATTATTTAATTATAGAAGAAGAGGGAAAAGCTAATAATATTAGACTTAAATGCTTAATAAGAGTCTAGAAAAGTATGAAAGTGATTTACAACACATTTACAAGACATTGTTAAATGTAATTTATTGAGTTTGCAAGGGTCCAAGACTTAGTGTGGATGTGTAAAACACCTCACAACACTAAATGAAGGCCTCATTAAGTCCAATTTTTCATTAACTATTCCCATATCAAGCAAAGTATACACTTTTTGGCAACACATTAAGCCCCCACTTTAGTGAGAGGATGAACTTGCTTCAAACTCACACTAAAGTAGTCATTTGAAAGGAGTCCAATCATACCAATGCGGATGACAAAGAATAAAAAAGATCCAAGGAGGTTGCGCAAGCCACCAAGATCCAAGATCCTAAGTCAAGCCAACATAAGCATGAAAGGACACATCCAAGGTGAATGATTTGCAACAAGAGAAGATTCATGATCATACAATGGCAAGAACTAGAAGGAAATGAAATGGGATTAACCCTCAAGTTTCTCATCAAGTAGTCCAACACATTGTGGATTAGATCTAGGCTTGTTTGAAAAAGAACATGAATACTCACTCTGGGGCTACAAAAATTTTGGCTATCCGCTGGGTGAGAAATCCCAAAAGTATACTCACTCTGGGACCATGGAACTTCTAGTCATCCATAGGGTGAGAAATCCCAAAAGGTGAGAAATATATGACTAGTTGGTATGCATCACAAACACACACATAAGTATGGGGAAATCATATGTCACTTTAAAATGGGCTTCCCACTCAACCATATCAAAGTTATAATTCCGATAACTTTAATAAGGCACCACAAAATGATCTTTGAGCTCTATGAGGTAAGAAAACTTCATATGCTTGACAATCATAGAAATTGTTAATGAAAAATAGTGTTAAGGATTGTTCAAAGGGATTTTTCTTTGTTCATGTAATGTCTCATCTTAGGGAATCTCATGCTCAATATCTCCAAGAGAGGATAAGTCAAAAGAAGTATTACACTTTTGGAGGGAATCAAGCCCAATGACTCCACCAAAGAGAGGACTCATCGCAAGAAGAAAGAAATCACACAATGAAATTTGAGTGATGATGTATGCCCCCACTTTAAAGTGGTTATGAACACTAGTACTGAGAGAAATTGCTTTAAAGTAGAAGAAGGAGAACATGAGAGCTTACGTGGAAATACCTATGCCAAGTCATATGTTTCCAATAAGCTACATCATGAAAAAGGGAATATGTCACATGTGATCCAACTTAAGGCACGTTGTTCACATCCCAAGCTTTCTCTTATATGTTCATGAAATGTTAACAACTAGCCAAAGGAGGCAATGAAAAGTTACATATGAGGACAAGGCTTCCTAAACCCCTTGCCCCCACTAAGTGCAAGACAAAGGTGAGCTGAAATGATTGATGAAATGTAGGCTAGAGTGAAAATCGGTATCAATTAGAGGAAGTAGGTGCTCCTACAGAGGAAGCTTACACTCAAACTCTTGAAAATGTTGGATTTTACAGCTCAAATCTTTACATTCATTAGTGGAGTGACCATGAACTCTATGATATGCATATAATGAAGTCTTGGAATAGCATTTCTTATGAGTTTAAGGAGGGAGGGTGATCAAGTGATCTTTGAGGACTTTCAACAAGATACCCTCTTGATTAATGGTAGAAGGTGGTCTTTTGGTGGGTGTCAAAGATACATCCTTCTTAGTAATAGATTTCATATTGACGTAAGGTTTTTGAGATTGTGAGATTTTATTCTCTCCATTATAGGAGGGTAGAAAATCTAATGTATTCAAATCACGAACGTTTTGTGAGATGACATTGACATTAAGTAAAAGTGTAGTTGTTTGTTTGATGTTTGGGAGAGGATGATATTTAAGACCTCTAGTGTCTATCAGTTCAAGATGCTCTACAATTAAGGTTGTCCTAGAAGAATGTTGTGTGAGAGTGTTGATATTGAGGGAAGGCTTGGTGATTTCTATCACAGGACAATAGCCAAGACCATGAGTTGTTGGTTGTGTGATAGGGTTTATAGGGTTTCAGATACCTTGTTTGTTAGCACCACATCCTTTTCCACTGTAGCCAAGTTGTTTCATAAGTTCATATCCTTTTCCATAAAGCTTTTTCATTGCTTTTGGATTGGGTGGTTTTCCGTGATTAGGGTATGTACAGGATCATCATGGAAAAAGAAACATGCCACATAAGTGGTAGAAAAAATTAAAAAAATCGAGAGTTAAGGCAGCTTGATGTAAAAATTTTGAATATATTATCTATATTATTTAAAATATGTAAGAATAGAATCTATAGTAAATTAATTGTAGTTTCTAGACCTCTTAGGTTTTTTTTTAAAGTATTTGATGTTGTGAAATTTGAAATTTCAAGTACAGTAGTACTTTAAAATTTCAAGGAAAAATGAAAGTAGATTATGCAATGCATTACCACCCTAACCATTAAAATGATAATATGCTTTAAGATTTTTAGATATAAGTAGGGGACTCATGTCTAAGGGTGTGATGCATATTTTTGTAATATTTTTTTCCAAGTAAATAATTAATTATGAATTTTTTTATTACAGGTTTTACAAAATATAAAACTTGTCATGTCTAACCACTATGCTTGGTCAAAACTTCGCTGAATTTTTTTTTTAAAATTTTTAGTCTATAGCATCTGAAGCATAGAATGTGATGCTTGATTTGGTTAAAAATGATACCATTTGAAACCTATAGATGTTTTTAATAATCCTATCAATTTGGACTTTAGTCATAATTCAAAATAGAAATGAATAATAATTATTTATTAAATTCAAAGTAAAGCATAATTTATATTGGTAGGTGAGAATCTTTTAAAACCCTTTTTTGTTTCATCAATTTTGGGTAAAAAAAAAGTCGTCAGCCACATACCCTACACATACCCATCATATCACCACTTTTTGGCCCATCATGATCCTACACATACCCATTAAGCTCATAAAAGTTTTTTGTGTAGTTTTCCTCTTTGTCTAAAGTGGTTGAGGTGGATGGTGTTGAAGGATTTTCCATGAGTGGTGGTGTGAAGTTGAAGGAACCCCAATCATCTTCTAATAGCTTTGTGATTTGTTCAATATGTTGTTGTTTGTTTGTTTTTTGGACGGGTTCCACTTGCGTAGTTGGTGTTAATTTATTTAAATGATGTATATTTTTTTTCTCAATGTTCAAATAACTATTTGGATAAGGGTCAGCTTCAAGTGTGTACACTTTGTTTTTGTGAATGTATTGCATTTTGCGATGAAGAGCGAAAGGCACTGCATTCATTTCATGAATCCATGGTCTTCCTAGAAGAAGGTTATATGAAAGATCATGAGGCATAGCCTGGATTGGTGTGTTCAATGTGACTTCTCCAACTATAATACGTAAAGTGATCACACCAAGTGGCGTCTTTTCAACATTTTCAAAGCCCTTAATAGATAAATATTCAGGTTGAATTTTTTATTTATCCACACAAAGCCTATCCAAAAGGTTTACACTACACACATTAAGGGTTGAGCCATCGTCAATAAGAGTTTGATTTATCCCTATATGATTGTATTGAGAAATTATCATGAAAACTTCATTTTGTTTTTGCACTTCCAAAGGAGGGAGTTCACTTTGGTGGAAAAAAATATCAACTTTCATTCCTTGTATTATGGTTGTGATGTCAGTTGGTTGTGCATTAGAAAAGATAGGAACTTGTTGTAAGGATGTTTGGATCATGTTGTGATAGTGATGGGAGGTTTGAATGAGATCCCACAATTATATCTTAGCATGAGTATTCTTAAGTTGCTCGAAAAGATCATACTCCTTGCGACTTGGCAGGAAAGGTTTTGGTTGGATAGGATTAGGTAATGGTAAGGGTGTTGGTGTGGGTTGTTATGGTTGTGGATTATTTTGAGTGTTATATTTATGATCAATGGTATTATAACTCAGTTGTTGCGATACATTAGTTTGAGGAGGGTAAAGGATAATTTTAGGTTTGTGTGGAGTTTGTTTGTGTGAAGGGGGATAAAGGATGAGTTGAGGTTGAATAATATTAACATCCCTTTCACGAATGAGATTCTAACATAGGCTCTTCATCTCTTTTCAAGGGTATAATATTATTATCAATGTTATTGTTGCCTTGTGTGATGATATTCTCCCTAGAAGGAAAGTGTTTAGGAGAACAAACCTTATGTTCTTTACAATTAAGGTTTGGTTTATCCAAACTAACTTCATTGCAGCTAAGGGAATTATTAATGGTTGAATGTGTTTGATGATTGATAGTGGGGAGAGGAGAAGAAGACTCTATTTGATTGTTAGTTGTTTCTAAAGTCTCATTCTCTTGTACCATATTATCTACCCTACTAGGAGAGCTTGTAATATGTTCATCCAAGTTTGAGGTTTGTAAAGTAGCTTCATCACAAGTGGGGGAGGCATCAAGAGAAGGACCACTAGGAGTTTCAAATAGATTGTCCCAAATTGTTGGAGCATTAGGGAACAAAGGGTCAATATTCTCATGACTCTTAATAGGTATATCTTCTAACACCAACCTATCCTCCTGGCATTGAGGAGGGATATTAGGAGAGGGACAAGGTAAGGTGATATTGAGAAACATTTCTATGATTTCATGTTCTTGTTGTCTAACATCTTCCAAAGGGGAAAGAGGAGATGGACAATCAAGACCCTCAATGCTTGTATCTTCTATCACCAAGGTATCTTCATCACTAATAGGAGAGGTATCAAGAGAAGAACAAGTATGATTGTTATGATTGTCTACACTACCATTCTCACCAATGGGAAATGTAATATTAAGGATTGTGTCAATGATTTGAACATGTTTTTGAATGACCTCATCATTGTAATCAAAATTAAACTCATAAGAGGGGATGTTGTATTTATGCAATCCATTTTTAACCAAATCAAAACCACATCTGAAAGAAAACTTGCTATCATGGAAAAGTGCAATGAAATGACTTAAAATGAAATGTTTAAATGAAATTTTCAGATGTGAAACAAGTAAGTTTTTGATTACCTTATTCAACAACCTAAAATATGAAATGTGGGAAATGAAAATTTTAAATTAAATAATGCATGAAATGAGCTAATTTAGGCTAGACGTAATGAAATGAATGTTACATAAAATCATCCAATTGATATAGATAGTTAATGAAACCAAACAAAAGCTTAAAAATAGGGTTTTTAGCTTTGTAAAAGGAAGTTTCAGGGCTGAATAGGGAATAATTTTCCCAAGGTGGCGACTTAGTCCTAGTAGGAATTTTTTGAGATTTTTCAAACAAATTTGATGGATTTTGGTGGTCTTTGTACTGTAATAGAAATGATTTCAAAAATGACTATGCTTAAATGATGTTTTTGACCTACATGCATAAAACAAATGACCTTGAAACTTTCTAGACTTATAGTTTATGATACTAGGAGGCTTAGGAAGTATAAATTTCTAAAACTGTATGAGACAATGAAAAATTAGGGCTAGGACTAAGTCGCCCAGAGTGGCGAATTAGTCCCAATTACGGTTTTTTCAAAAAAAAAAGAATTTTTTAATGGGTTTTGATGTTTTTAGTATGTATGACCTAAATACTAAAAGAAAATATAGTTTTCAGATGTTTTGCAATGATTTAAAATGCAAAAATGAAAAGTATATACACTTTCACTAATGCAAAAGTTTAAAACCCTAGAATGCAAAACAATGTAAAACCTAATGCAATGTTGATGCAAACTATATCTAGGATGATGGACTCCAAATCATAAAAGAAAAGTATTCAAAAGTCAGGTTCACCAAAATGTAAACAATTATTTTGGTAACCCTATTGGACACTTACCCTTCTAGGATCTTTCACCTAAAAGGGAAGGAATAGGGTTAAAAATCTATGTAAACACTCAAAGATTAATGTAATGAGGGATGAAATGTGTCTAAATGCAATTTCCTAAGTGAAATAAACTAAAAAAGAAAGATGATTATTAATGTAAATGATGATTTTGGTTTATCCTTTCACAATGCTTTGCTCTTCCTAAGATTTTTCACTTAAAAGGAGAAAGGATATGGAAAGGATTACCAAAAATGCAAGGGTTTACACTCAAATTCTATGTTAAAGAGGTGTATTTATGCATAATTAAGATGTACTAAATGCACTAATCTGAAATTGAAATGATTTAATGATGCAAAACTATGAAAATGTAAAGTGTTGGAAAACACATTTTGATATGAAAACATTAACTAAATAACCTAGAAATGTAAATAAAACCAAATAAAAAAGTCGTAAGACAAAAGGTGTGCACCTGGAAGTGTGTTGTAGACTTGAAACAACTCTGAAACTCTAGAAATTCTGATTTTTAAGCCTAGCAGGACACTTAGGCCAGTCTGGGCGACTTAGTCCACTTTCAAAAAAAAATCTGAAAAACTGCACTAAAGTCCATTTCAGCCAAATGGGTATCCAAATCTACAAAAAAAAATGAAAAAGGTTCGCTGGGACTAAGTTACCACTAGTTGCAACTTATCCACTTTAAGTGAATTCTAAAAATTCAAGGGAAACGAAAAGCCCTAGGTCTGCACTCTAGTTTCCCACAAGTGTTCGCTTCTAAAACTCTAATTTTTGGGCCTAAAGGTGACTTTTTTTATATATTTTGGCTAGGTCAACAAAGATATGTCTTCAACAAGTCTTCAACCTTTTCTTCAATAATCTTCAAACCCTTGAAGTTTCTAAATTTTCAAATAATAATAAGACAAGAAGGAGGAAATATTAATTGTTAGGGCATGGGGGTTTGCCTTGGTCAAACCCCTTTTTAGGTAATTAAACCAAAATCATGAAATAAGATAATGAAACATGAAACATAATGAAACTAGAAAATAGCCATGATAATTGATCTTGAGTAGCTACAACAATGGATGTAGAATCTTACTCTTGAATGCTTTAGAATTGAGCTTGAATGCTACTTTTAATGCTTCATGAACAGTGATCGAATGAATGATTGAATTATGAATTGAATGAATTAGGGTTTAAAGATCTCTTTTTATAGAAAATAGTTAAGAATAAGGATCATGATCAAGGGCCAAGATTAAAATAGAAAATAACCTAATCAAGGGTGGAGATTAATTGAGAGAGAAAAGACATGGATAGATAAAGACTTGTGGTGGAAGATAAGATTGGCATAGAAAAAGAGGTGGTAAGAGAAATTATATAATAAAGATTATTTAATTTAGGTGGCCAACATAGGATAAATAAATAAAATATTAATTTTATTTATTTAAAATGAAAAGTGAGAACAAATAATCTAATTAAATAATTAAAAAATAATTATTTAATTGGGGAAATAAAGAAAGGATATTTATTTATAGAGAGAAAAGGATAATGAATAATTAAATAATTGAAATCATTATTTCATTATAGAAGAAGATGTAAAAGCTAATAATATTAGACTTAAATGCTTAATAAGATTCTAGAAAAGTATGAAAGTGATTTACAACACATTACAACTGTTGGAAATATATGCATCAATCATCACAGGCTATAACCTCGACTGGAGCAAAGTCAGTATGACATCCATCAAGTCTGGTCGACTACCAGTTTTGAATCTTGTTGAACAGATTAGGTCATTGTGACCTTGCAAGAGTCTTCCCGAATGCTTTTACTTTGGAACCTATCACTGTGACAAGAAGCAAATGCTAGATCTTATCGCATGGAGATCTCGCCAACAAGCCATCTTAATCGTGATATCAAGATAACCTACGGTGGCTGAGTGAGAAGTCTTATCAAGATATTAAAGTCTCACCGACAGTATGTTACATGTTGTGGTCTTCGATGTATCTTATATTCTATCGGTAAGAAGTCTTACCAATGTGCAAATGTCTCGCTGACGGGAACACATATGGAGTCTTTGCAGAGTCTTCACGGTAACATAAAGATCTCAATGTGAACTCTTAGCGAATAGACAGAGGTCTTGCCGACTACTATTTGGTGCTCGGTATGACTGGAGGATCTCGGGGTAAAGTCTCAGCGAAGGATGATAGTCTTGGCGACTGTTGATGGCTTCGGTATACCATAAGATATCTCGGTGTAGCCTCTTGGCAAGCGGTAAGTCTTGCTGATAGGAATGTTGAGATCGTTGTGACTTTGAATATCAGTATGTGGTCTCACCGAAGAGCGATAGTCTTTCCGAATGGAAAACTCATGACTGCAGGACTTTGAGAGGCTTCAAAGATGACATCTCAAAGTAATATGTCTTACATGGCTTAAAGCCAGTGATACTGACTCGATGTAACATCTTGGTGATAGGGATGATCTTGGCGATATCGAGTGTTTACTATGTTGGCATCAGGGAGACACATTCAGTGTCTCTCACCGATATGACAACACAACTTGAAGTCATTTGACAGAGTGAGACTTTCCTATGTGGCATCTCATGGATCAATAGGAGAAGCCAAATCTGAATAGTTGGAAGATAGTTCGTTATGACGGTTCTGTGAGGAAGCTTGACAGATAGGGGTGGCATGAATATAGTTTGTAGTTGCAGATGCTTGATTGTTAGATGGTTGGTTTGATCAATAGGTGTGTGAGTAGTTCGAATTGTATCAGAGTGAATTCTATTCTGTGTAGACTGTAACGTGATGGTTCTTGTACAAGATTGACCATAGTGAAAGTTGTTGTAATATGACATTAGAAAGATAAGTCAGAACATTTGTATGTAATCTCCATTACTATAATACAAAGTGATTTCTCTTGGTGTGGTGGGTTTTTCTCCCGTAAGGGTTTTCCCATGTAAATCTGGTGTTCATCTGTGTTTGTCTAATTCTCTATTTCTGATATTTAGTTCATAGTGCATCTTAATTGAACTGCAATTAAAAATTTAAAAGTGTATATGCATTCTTTCCTGAGTTATTGATGTTAGGAGAGTTGTTTCTGCATCTAATTTTCCTTACAAGTGGTATCATAGCCTGGCCAGTTGTGTTATCCTTGTGGGTATGTTGGGTTTTTTGTGTCAATTTCTTTTCAGTGGGAGTCTTGTAGAAGTTTGTAAATTTCTAATTACAGATTGAGATGGCTAGCACATCAGGAAAGTATGAAATAGAGAAGTTCAATGGCAGCAATTTTGAGTTGTGGAAACTCAAAATGGAGGATCTTTTAGTGGATCGTGATCTATGGTTTGTTGTGTCTAGAACTAAACCTATAGGCATGAAGCAAGAAGATTGGGACCTTGCAGATAGAAAGTCTAAGGGGCTGATAAGGCTCTGTTTGGCAGATTCCATTCTTCTCAATGTGCATGAGGAGAAGACTACATCTTCCTTGTGGAAGAGACTGGTGTCTATTTATCGTGGTGCCCTCGTGAATAAGTTGTTCTGGTGAAGAAGTTGTACTTCTTTGAGAATGTAGGAAGGAGGTCTCAGAAGTATCATTTGGAATGTTTTAACATTTTGCTTGCTCGCCAATATCCGCTGGGTGTGAAGACTAAAGAAGTATCTATTGCATGCTATTATTGTGTTCTTTCCTGCACTCATGGGATCATCCGGTGATGGTTGTTGGGGAGTACAACATCCAGCCAAGATGGAGGATGTTGTTACTTCTTTGTTATCAAAAGAAATGAGAAGGAAATCTTCGAGATGGCTAAGGAGGCCCTTGTCATAGGAGGAAGGTCAAAAGAGAAAGGCAAGAAGAAGGACAAGAAGTCCAAATCAAAATTAGAAGGAGATCAAAGTCCTCTAGCAAGAAGTCCAAGGTGAAGTGCGAACGGGCAACCCGGTCATGTCCGCGATTGTAAAGAGGAGAAGAAGAAGAAGAAGTACTTTTCCCGAATAATGATTCTTCACAGAGTGATGCAGATGCCTTCATTGCAGCCTTGGCTACACAAGCATCAGATGATGTCTAGCTGATTGATTCTAGAGCATTTTTCCACATGAAATCTCATAGA
>VDFB02237317.1:13690-31352 GCA_007258455.2 Sequoia sempervirens
TAGCATACAATGATCCTCTTCTTTAGTCTTCACACCAACGGATGTTAACTGAGCAAGCAAAATGTTAAAAACATTCAAATGATCTGCTACAGACCCTCCTTCCTACATTCTCAAAGAGTACAACTTCTTCCTCAGGAACAACTTATTCACCAGAGACTTCCCCTGATAAATAGACACCAGTCTCTTCCACAAGGAAGATGTAGTCTTCTCCTCATGCACATTGAGAAGAACGGAGTCTACCAAACACAGCCTTATCAGCCCCTTAGACTTTCTATCTGCAAGGTCCCAATCTTCTTGCTTCATGCCTATAGGTTTAGTTCTAGACACAACAAACCATAGATCACGATCCACTAAAAGATCCTCCATTTTGAGTTTCCACAACTCAAAATTGCTGCCATTGAACTTCTCTATTTCATACTTTCCTGATGTGCTAGCCATCTCAATCTGTAATTAGAAATTTACAAACTTCTACAAGACTCCCACTGAAAAGAAATTGACACAAAAAACCCAACATACCCACAAGGATAACACAACTGGCCAGGCTATGATACCACTTGTAAGGAAAATTAGATGCAGAAACAACTCTCCTAACATCAATAACTCAGGAAAGAATGCATATACACTTTTAAATTTTTAATTGCAGTTCAATTAAGATGCACTATGAACTAAATATCAGAAATAGAGAATTAGACAAACACAGATGAACACCAGATTTACATGGGAAAACCCTTACGGGAGAAAAACCCACCACACCAAGAGAAATCACTTTGTATTATAGTAATGGAGATTACATACAAATGTTCTGACTTATCTTTCTAATGTCATATTACAACAACTTTCACTATGGTCAATCTTGTACAAGAACCATCACGTTACAGTCTACACAGAATAGAATTCACTCTGATACAATTCGAACTACTCACACACCTATTGATCAAACCAACCATCTAACAATCAAGCATCTGCAACTACAAACTATATTCGTACGCCCTGCTTGTCGGGCTTCCTCACAAAGAGCCGTCATAGCGAACTATCTTCAATTGTTTAGACCGACTTCCTATTGGTCCATGGGGCGCGCCACATAGGAAAGTCTCCTTAGTCAAAGTGGCTTCCATTTGTATTATCCTCCAGGTGAGACACTGAATGTGTTTCCCCGATGCCAACATAGTAAACACTCGATATTGCCAAGACTCCATCCTATCACCAAGATGTTACATCGAGTCCAGAGAGCTATCACTCAGCTTTCGCCATGTCGCCAAGACATATTGCTTTTGCTGAGATGTCATACTGAAGCCTCAAAGTCACACAGTCATGAGTTTTCCATTCGGAAGGGCCTATGGCTCTTGATTGAGACCACATCGCGATATTCAAAGTCACAGCGAATCCTCAACATTCCTATCAATAGGACTTACGGCTTGCCAAGGAAATTTTGCGAGATATCTTATAGTATACGAAGCCATCAGCGGTCGCCAGGAGGACTATCATCCTTCAGGACTTTGCAGAGATCCTCCGGTCATACAGGAGCGCAAATGGTAATTAGTGAGACCTCTGTCTATTCGCTAAGAGTTCACATTGAGATCTTTATGTTACCGTGAAGACTCTGCAAAGACTCCATATGTGTTCCCGTCAGCGAGACATTTGCACATTGGTAAGACTTCTTACCGATAGAATATAAGATACATCGAAGACCACAACATGTAACATACTGTCGGTGAGACTTTAATATCTTGATAAGACTTCTCACTCAGCCACCGTAGGTTATCTTGATATGCGATTGAATGGCTTGTTGGCCAGAGATCTCCATGCGATAAGATGTCACAACGACTGCTTCTTGTCACAGTGATAGGTTCCAAAGTAAAAGCATTCGGGAAGACTCTTGCAAGGTCACAATGAGCTAATCTATTCAACAAGATTCAAAACTGCTAGTCGACCGGACTTGATGGATGTCATCGACTTTGCTCGGTCGAGGTTATAGCTTTGTGATGATTGATGCATATATTTCCACTTGATTGTAGTAATGTTTGTAAAGTACTTTCATACTTTTTCTAGACTCTTATTAAGCATTTAAGTCCTAATTGGCTTTACATCTTCTTCCTATAATGGAAATAATGATTTCAATTATTTAATTATTCATTATCACTATCTCCTATAGAAGCCAAGCATCCTTTCTTTATTTCCCCAATTAAATAATTATTTTTTAATTATTTAATTAGATTATTTGTTCTCACTTTTCATTTTAAATAAATAAAATTAATATTTTATTTATTTATCCTATGTTGGCCACCTAAATTAAATAATCTTTATTATATAATTTCTCTTACCACCTCTTTTTCTATGCCAATCTTATCTTCCACCACAAGTCTTTATCTATCCATGTCTTTTCTCTCTCAATTAATCTCCACCCTTGATTAGGTTATTTTCTATTTTAATCTTGGCCCTTGATCATGATCCTTATTCTTAACTATTTTCTATAAAAAGAGATCTTTAAACCCTAATTCATTCAATTCATAATTCAATCATTCATTCGATCACTGTTCATGAAGCATTAAAAGTAGCATTCAAGCTCAATTCTAAAGCATTCAAGAGTAAGATTCTACATCCATTGTTGTAGCTACTCAAGATCAATTATCATGGCTATTTTCTAGTTTCATTATGTTTCATGTTTCATTATCTTATTTCATGATTTTGGTTTAATTACCTAAAAAGGGGTTTGACCAAGGCAAACCACCATGCACCCTAACAATTAATATTTTCTCCTTCTTGTCTTACATTGTATTTGAAATTTAGAAACTTTAAGGGTTTGAAGATCATTGAAGAAAGGTTGAGCATTGCGAAGATATCTCTTTATTGGCATAGCCAAAATATCACCAAAAATTCACCTTCAAACTTTGAAAATCAAAGGTTCAAAGTAGTAGAGACGTAGCAGGAAACTAGGAGGTGCTGCATTCCTGAGCTTCGTTTCATAAATTTTAGAAATTCAGAAGTGGACTAAGATTACAACTAGTATTAACTTGTACTTGAACCTTTTCATTTTTTGTAGATTTGGATACCCATTTGGCTGAAATGGACTTTAGTGCAGTTTTTCAGATTTTTTTTTGAAAGTGGACTAAGTCGCCCAGACTGGCCTAAGTGTCCTGCTAGGCTTAAAAATCAGAATTTCTAGAGTTTCAGAGTTGTTTCAAGTCTACAACACACTTCCAGGTGCACACCTTTTGTCTTACGACTTTTTTATTTGGTTTTATTTACATTTCTAGGTTATTTAGTTAATGTTTTCATATCAAAATGTGTTTTCCAACACTTTACATTTTCATAGTTTTGCATCATTAAATCATTTCAATTTCAGATTAGTGCATTAGTACATCTTAATTATGCATAAATACACCTCTTTAACATAGAATTTGAGTGTAAACCCTTGCATTTTTGGTAATCAACTTTCCATATCCTTTCTCCTTTTAAGTGAAAATCTTGGAAGAGCAAAGCATTGTGAAAAGGGTAAACCAAAATCATCATTTACATTAATAATCATCTTTCTTTTTTAGTTTATTGCACTTAGGACATTACATTTAGACACATTTCATCACTCATTACATTAATCTTTGAGTGTTTACATAGATTTTTAACCCTATTCCTTCCCTTTTAGGTGAAAGATCCTAGAAGGGTAAGTGTCCAATAGGGTTAGCAAAATAATTGTTTACATTTTGGTGAGCTCAAATTTTTAATACTTTTCTTTTCTGATTAGGAGTCCATCATCCTAGATATAGCTTGCATCAACATTGCATTAGGTTTTGCATTGTTTTGCATTCTAGGGTTTTTTAATTTTGCATTAGTGAAAGTGCATATAGTTTGCATTTTTGCATTTTAAATCATTGCAAAACATCTGAAAACTATATTTTCTTTTAGTATTTAGGTCATACATACTAAAAACATCAAAACCCATTAAAAAATTCTTTTTTTTTTGAAAAAACCGTAATTGGGACTAATTCGCCACTCTGGGCGACTTAGTCCTAGCCCTAATTTTTCATTGTCTCATACAGTTTTAGAAATTTATACTTCCTAAGCCTCCTAGTATCATAAACTATAAGTCTAGAAAGTTTCAAGGTCATTTGTTTTATGCATGTAGGTCAAAAACATCATTTAAGCATAGTCATTTTTGAAATCATTTCTATTACAGTACAAAGACCACCAAAATCCATCAAATTTGTTTGAAAAATCTCAAAAAATTCCTACTAGGACTAAGTCGCCACCTTGGGAAAATTATTCCCTATTCAGCCCTGAAACTTCCTTTTACAAAGCTAAAAACCCTATTTTTAAGCTTTTGTTTGGTTTCATTAACTATCTATATCAATTGGATGATTTTATGTAACATTCATTTCATTACGTCTAGCCTAAATTAGCTCATTTCATGCATTATTTAATTTAAAATTTTCATTTCCCACATTTCATATTTTAGGTTGTTGAATAAGGTAATCAAAAACTTACTTGTTTCACATCTGAAAATTTCATTTAAACATTTCATTTTAAGTCATTTCATTGCACTTTTCCATGATAGCAAGTTTTCTTTCAGATGTGGTTTTGATTTGGTTAAAAATGGATTGCATAAATACAACATCCCCTCTTATGAGTTTAATTTTGATTACAATGATGAGGTCATTCAAAAACATGTTCAAATCATTGACACAATCCTTAATATTACATTTCCCATTGGTGAGAATGGTAGTGTAGACAATCATAACAATCATACTTGTTCTTCTCTTGATACCTCTCCTATTAGTGATGAAGATACCTTGGTGATAGAAGATACAAGCATTGAGGGTCTTGATTGTCCATCTCCTCTTTCCCCTTTGGAAGATGTTAGACAACAAGAACATGAAATCATAGAAATGTTTCTCAATATCACCTTACCTTGTCCCTCTCCTAATATCCCTCCTCAATGCCAGGAGGATAGGTTGGTGTTAGAAGATATACCTATTAAGAGTCATGAGAATATTGACCCTTTGTTCCCTAATGCTCCAACAATTTGGGACAATCTATTTGAAACTCCTAGTGGTCCTTCTCTTGATGCCTCCCCCACTTGTGATGAAGCTACTTTACAAACCTCAAACTTGGATGAACATATTACAAGCTCTCCTAGTAGGGTAGATAATATGGTACAAGAGAATGAGACTTTAGAAACAACTAACAATCAAATAGAGTCTTCTTCTCCTCTCCCCACTATCAATCATCAAACACATTCAACCATTAATAATTCCCTTAGCTGCAATGAAGTTAGTTTGGATAAACCAAACCTTAATTGTAAAGAACATAAGGTTTGTTCTCCTAAACACTTTCCTTCTAGGGAGAATATCATCACACAAGGCAACAATAACATTGATAATAATATTATACCCTTGAAAAGAGATGAAGAGCCTATGTTAGAATCTCATTCGTGAAAGGGATGTTAATATTATTCAACCTCAACTCATCCTTTATCCCCCTTCACACAAACAAACTCCACACAAACCTAAAATTATCCTTTACCCTCCTCAAACTAATGTATCGCAACAACTGAGTTATAATACCATTGATCATAAATATAACACTCAAAATAATCCACAACCATAACAACCCACACCAACACCCTTACCATTACCTAATCCTATCCAACCAAAACCTTTCCTGCCAAGTCGCAAGGAGTATGATCTTTTCGAGCAACTTAAGAATACTCATGCTAAGATATAATTGTGGGATCTCATTCAAACCTCCCATCACTATCACAACATGATCCAAACATCCTTACAACAAGTTCCTATCTTTTCTAATGCACAACCAACTGACATCACAACCATAATACAAGGAATGAAAGTTGATATTTTTTTCCACCAAAGTGAACTCCCTCCTTTGGAAGTGCAAAAACAAAATGAAGTTTTCATGATAATTTCTCAATACAATCATATAGGGATAAATCAAACTCTTATTGACGATGGCTCAACCCTTAATGTGTGTAGTGTAAACCTTTTGGATAGGCTTTGTGTGGATAAATAAAAAATTCAACCTGAATATTTATCTATTAAGGGCTTTGAAAATGTTGAAAAGACGCCACTTGGTGTGATCACTTTACGTATTATAGTTGGAGAAGTCACATTGAACACACCAATCCAGGCTATGCCTCATGATCTTTCATATAACCTTCTTCTAGGAAGACCATGGATTCATGAAATGAATGCAGTGCCTTTCGCTCTTCATCGCAAAATGCAATACATTCACAAAAACAAAGTGTACACACTTGAAGCTGACCCTTATCCAAATAGTTATTTGAACATTGAGAAAAAAAATATACATCATTTAAATAAATTAACACCAACTACGCAAGTGGAACCCGTCCAAAAAACAAACAAACAACAACATATTGAACAAATCACAAAGCTATTAGAAGATGATTGGGGTTCCTTCAACTTCACACCACCACTCATGGAAAATCCTTCAACACCATCCACCTCAACCACTTTAGACAAAGAGGAAAACTACACAAAAAACTTTTATGAGCTTAATGGGTATGTGTAGGATCATGATGGGCCAAAAAGTGGTGATATGATGGGTATGTGTAGGGTATGTGGCTGACGACTTTAACCCAAAATTGATGAAACAAAGGGTTTTAAAGAGATTCTCAGCTTTCCACCAATATAAATTGTAAACACTTTGGAATTTAATAAATAATTTATTATTCATTTTCTATTTGAATTATGACTAAAGTTCAAATTGATAGGATTATTGAAAAACATCTATAGGTTTCAAATGGTATCACATTTTTTTAATCCAAATAAAGCATCACATTCTATGCTTTGTATGCTATAGGATTAAATTTTTTTAAAAAAATTCATGAAGTTTTGACCAAGTTAAGGTGGTTAGACATCTGATTTTTATATTTTTAAAATTTGTAATAAAAATTCATAATTAATTATTTGCTTGGAAAAAATATTACAAAAATATGCATCACATCTAGACATGAGTCCTCTACTTATATCTAAAATCTTAAAAAATATTATCATTTTAATGTGGTTAGGGTGAATTGATTGAGACACCTACTTCTCATTTTTCCTTGAAATTTAAGTACTATTGCATTGGAAATTTCAAATTTTCATCAAAATAGATTTAAAAAAAAAAATCTAGTAGTCTAGAAACTTCTAATTAATTTACTATAGATTTCTATTCTTACATATTTTTTGAAATAATATAGATAACATATATTCAAATTTTACATCAAGTTGCTAACTTCTGATTTTTTTATTTTTCACCATAGGGCATGTTTTTTCCATGATGATCCTGTACATACCCTAATCACGGAAAACCACCCAATCCAAAAGCAATGAAAAAGCTTTATGGAAAAGGATATGAACTTATGAAACAACTTGGCTACAGTGGAAAAGGATGTGGTGCTAACAAACAAGGTATCTGAAACCCTATAAACCCTATCACACAACCAACAACTCATGGTCTTGGCTATTGTCCTGTGATAGAAATCACCAAGCCTTCCCTCAATATCAACACTCTCACACAACATTCTTCTAGGACAACCTTAATTGTAGAGCATCTTGAACTGATAGACACTAGAGGTCTTAAATATCATCCTCTCCCAAACATCAAACAAACAACTACACTTTTACTTAATGTCAATGTCATCTCACAAAACGTTCGTGATTTGAATACATTAGATTTTCTACCCTCCTATAATGGAGAGAATAAAATCTCACAATCTCAAAAACCTTACGTCAATATGAAATCTATTACTAAGAAGGATGTATCTTTGACACCCACCAAAAGACCACCTTCTACCATTAATCAAGAGGGTATCTTGTTGAAAGTCCTCAAAGATCACTTGATCACCCTCCCTCCTTAAACTCATAAGAAATGCTATTCCAAGACTTCATTATATGCATATCATAGAGTTCATGGTCACTCCACTAATGAATGTAAAGATTTGAGCTGTAAAATCCAACATTTTCAAGAGTTTGGTATGCTTCCCTCTATGGGGGCACCTACTTCCTCTAATTGATACCGATTTTCACTCTAGCCTACATTTCATCAATCATTTCAGCTCACCTTTGTCTTGCACTTAGTGGGGTCAAGGGGTTTAGGGCATTGTCTCATATAGCAACTTTTCATTGCCATCGCTGGCTAGTTGTTAACATTTCATGAACATATAAAAAGCTTGGGATGAACAGCGTGCCTTGGATTGAATCACATGTGATATATTCCCTTTTTCATGATGTGGCTTATTGGAAACATATGACTTGGCATAGGTATTTCCATATAGCTCTCATAATCTCCTTCTTCTACTTTAAAGCAATTTCTCTCAGTACTAGTGTTCACCCAACCACTTTAAAGTGGGGGCATACATCATCCTCAAATTTCATTGTGTGATTTCTTTTTCTTCTTCATTTGAGTCCTCTCTTTGAATTGGGAGTCATTTGAGCGATTCCCTCCAAAGTGTGATGCTTCTTTTTACTTATCCTCTCTTGGAGATATTGAGCATGGGATTCCCTAAGATGAGACATTGCAAGAACAAATAAAAATCCCTTTGAACAATGCTTAACACTATTTTTCATTAATAATTTCTATGAGTTTCAAGCATACGAAGTTTTGCTTACCTCATAGAGCTCGAAGATCATTTTTGTGGTGGCTTAGTAAAGTTATCAGGAGGTATAATTTTGATATGGTTGAGTGGGAAGCCCATTCAGTGGCATGAATTTCTCCATAGCCACCTATGTGTTTGTGAGTGCTACCAACTAGTGTATGTTTCTCACCTTTTGGGCTTTCTCACCCTGTGGATGACTAGAAGTTCCATGGCCCTAGAGTGAGTATACTTTTGGGATTTCTCACCCAACGAATATCCAAAATTTTCATGGCCCCAGAGTGAGTATTCATGTTCTTTTTCAAAAAAGCCTAGATCTAATCCACAATGTGTTGGACTAACAGACAAAGCTTGATTCACCCCATTTTCATTTCCTTCTAGTTCTTGCCATTTTATGATCATGAATCTTGTCTTGCTGCAAATCATTCACCTTGGATGTGTCCTTTCATGCTTATGTTGGCTTGACTTAGGATCTTGGATCCTAGGAGCTTGCACAACCTCCTTTGATCTTTTTCATTCTTTGTCATTTGCATTGGTATGATTGGACTCCTTTCGAATGGCTACTTTAGTGAGAGTTTGAAGCAAGTTCATCCTCTCACTAAAGTGGGGGCTTAATGTGTTGCCAAAAATTGTATACTTTGCTTGATATGGGAATAATTAATGACAAATTGGACTTAATGAGGCCTTGATTTCGTGTTGTGAGGTGTTTTACACATCCACACTAAGTCTTGGACCCTTGCAAACTCAATAAATTACATTTAACAATGTCTTGTAAATGTGTTGTAAATCACTTTCATACTTTTCTAGACTCTTATTAAGCATTTAAGTCTAATATTATTAGCTTTTCCCTCTTCTTCTATAATTAAATAATTATTTCAATTATTTAATTATTCATTAGCCTTTTCTCTCTATAAATAAATATCATTTATTTATTTTCCCAATTAAATAATTATTTTTAATTATTTAATTAGATTATTTGTTCTCACATTTCCTTTTAAATAAATAAAATTAATATTTTATTTATTTCTCCTATGTTGGCCACCTAAATTAAATAATCTTTATAATTTAATTTCTCCTACCACCTCTTTTTCTATGACAATCTTATCTTCCACCATAAGTCTTTATCTATCCATGCCTTTTCTCTCTCAATTAATCTCCACCTTTGATTAAGTTGTTTTCTAAGGCCCTTGATCATGATCCTTATTCTTAACTCTTTTCTATAAAAAGATATCTTTAAACCCTAAATCATTCAATTCATAGTTCAATCATTCATTCGATCACTGTTCATGAAGCATTCAAGCTCAATTCTAAAGCATTCAAGAGTAAGATTCTTCATCCATTGTTGTAGTAACTCAAGATCAATCATCATGGCTAGTTTCTAATTTCATTATGTTTCATGTTTCATTATCTTATTTCATCATTTTGATTTAATTACCTAAAAAGGGGTTTGACCAAGGCAAACCACCATGCCCTAACAATCAATATTTTCTCCTTCTTGTCTTGTGTATTTGCAGATTTAGGAACTTTAAGGGTTTGAAGATCATTGAAGAAAAGGTTGAATACTTTTTGAAGACATCTCTTTGTTGACATAGCCTAAATATCAACAAAAATTCACCTTTAGGCCTAAAAATCAAAGTTTCAAAAGTAGAAACCTATGGGAAATTAGAGTGCAGACCTAGGGCTTTAGTTTCCACTTCTAAATTTTTAGAAATTTAGAAGTGGACTAAGTTCCACTGAACCTATTTTTTAGAATTTTTTGTAGATTTGGATAGCCATTTGGCGGAAATAGGCTTTAGAGCAATTTTCCAAAAAAAATTTGAAAGTGGACTAAGTCGTCCAAACTAGCCTAAGTGTCCCACAAGGCTAAAAATTTAGAATTTCCAGAATTTAAGAGTTGTTTCAAGTCTGCAAAACACTTCCATATGTACACCTTTTTTCTTACAACTTTTTATTCAGTTTTATTTGTATTTCTAGGTCATTTAGTTCATGTTTACATATCACAATGTGTTTTTCCAGCAATTTATGGTGCCATAGTTTTGCATCATTAGATTACTTCAATTTCAGATTAGTGAATTTGTACATCTTAATTAGACATAATTACATCTCATTAACATGGTCTTGAGTGTAAACCCTTGCATTTTGGTAGCCCTTTCCATCCCCTTTCTCCTTTTGATTGAAAATCCTAGGGTGAAACATTGTCAAAGGAGTAAAGCCAAAATCATTGTTTATTAATAATCATCTTTATTTTTTAGTTTTTTGCACTTAGGACATTACATTTAGACACATTTCATCCCTCATTACATTAATCTTGAGTGTAGACATTAGCATTTTGGCCCATCTCTCTCCTTTAAGGTGAAAAAACCTAGAAGAGTTAGAGCATTTGGTTTGTCAAAATCATTGTTTACATAAATTTTAGATAACAGTGAGTCTCTAGCACATAGGTCAATATGCCTATTGGCTAAAAGTGCACATAAAGTTAGTAGTGTACATGAAAGTCTCTTTGTTGACCTTGTTAATCCTGAAAGTGATAGCATTCAAAATGATTCAAGAATTCATATTGATATTGTGGAGAGTATAAATATTGATCATGAAGATCAATGTGAAAATTTTGGCTCAGGGTTAAATTCTCAATTATCTAAGTTTTTCTTTGAGACATTCCAAATGGAATTGCATAGTGTTTTGAAGATTGAACTTGAGATAGAAAACACTACTTAAGCACTGGATGTTGACATTTTTTTTGAATGCCATGATTTGAATGAAGATGAAAGTACTTTTGGTGTTGATAAATCTTATTTTTAGAATCTTGAAACACATGATAATGTGTTTGGGTTGTATTGGTGGAGTGATGACAAACTGACCTGTGATGTAATTTAGCTGAAAGAGTTACAAATGAGTGAGCAATCTTTGCTCACCACACAAGAGGATTGCATATTGTTTTTTTAGTGATGATATCTCCTCTGAACATGATCATTATGAGGGGGTTCATGAATGTGATAAGACCACATTTTCATGTGGTCTTGATCACTATCCTCAAATGTTTCCACTTGATATAAAATTAGAAAATGAATAAAGTGGCAGCGATATGGCCTATGTAATTTGGCTGCCATGTGACAAAGAAGCCAAACATAGAGCAAGTTTTCACTTGTTCAAAGGCAACTTAACACTTTTGTTTGTAGAAATGTTGACACTCATGTTGTTGTGGTGTGGTAGAAGAAAGCTTCAGTTGAGGGAGATCAACTCTTTTAACAAATTGGTGTTTGACGGAGGTAAGAATTGAATCCCCTTTTTTATTTGGTGGCCTAGGGTCATCAAATGAGGTAAAAAAGGTTGAATAAAGGAGCAGTTTGAGAGGGCCCAATGGACTCATAATTTGGTCAACTCCCCAGAGATTTGGATTCTTGTTATGCTAATAGGGGGCATACATCCCCAGTTGGAGCCATTGGTGGTACTCTCAAATTTTTCAAATTTGAAGTGCCCATATTGAAAATTTTTCCTTTGCACACTCAGAAGTGCACCTGAAGAATCTACCTAAGTGACCTACTTTGGAAGGTCATAATTTGGAGCCTATTGATTTTCATACAAAACCCCTTTGTGGAAACACTCAAGTGACATATGTGAGTGTGCATGTTATTTTTTAGCTTCCCATGACAAGTTTTGACTTTGTTTTGAAAAACGAAGCTAGAGGGTTTGGACACTCTTTTGTTATTTGCAAACTATTAGTTCTACAAAGTGGCCTCTCGTTTGAGCTTATATTTCAAAACTGGATGATTTTCGTGATGAACGGATTGTTGATCCCCATTCTCACTACATTCATATACTCTCTTGTCCTATTTTAGAGCCTCATGATCTGATTTTCTATTCTTTTGAGTTCAAAAGAAAATGCAATTTGTTCAAATTTTACATTTGTATTTTATGAATTGTTTCAAGGTGGTCAACTTTGACCCCTAATATCTCGCAAAGAATGTGATTGAAGAAAATCCCTCTTGTACATGTACTCAATATACCTAAAAGATCTAATGTTTCAAGATGTAGCTTTCCAAGAGTTGATTTGATATTTTCTTCAAGAAGGTGACTAGGTGAGTTTTAATTGGTTATGAACAAGTGCAATTGCAGAAAAGTCTGATTGAGCAACTTTGTCAAGTAATATCTTTCACCTCAGGATCTCTTTTGTTGAACCATCTTTTGCAATCCATTCTTAGTTCAAATTTCTGCATTCCTATAAGTTTTCATGGCTCCAGGAGGTTGTTTGACTAGTTTCCTAGGGTGATTCTAGAGCCTACTTGGCTAGTTTTGATCACTTTGCAAAAATTCCTGAAAGCATATTTCAATGACATCCCAGTTCATGTTTTCACTTCAGATGCATTCAGAGGTAGCACCTGATTAGTTCAACATGAAACTTGTTTGAAAATGATTTTTTTTTAGTCGGGCCCATATGGGGACCTGACAGGCTTTACATGGTTATGAAGTTGGAATGTTTTCTTTTAATCAAACATTTGAAAAAATGTCTGAAAGTGCTTAAATTTATTGAAAAATTATCTCAATAAAATTTGACATGTATACAAAATGTGGAAACACATGGGAGGCATAAAAGCAGCAAAATAGTTTTATGTGAACCTATGTGGACCGTTGTAAAATGGTTTGATGGAATGCTTCAATCTAAATTTTCCTTATCAATGGACTTATAAATGTGGGAGAGTTTTTACATTTGGATTCAATCTGGTGTTGTTTTCCCATGGAGTGATGATTTAATAAATAGTGTAAGGTTGCTGATTTATATTTTGATAAAGAGTGCCAAAGTGAATGGTAATAGGGGTTAGTTGAGGGAAATACATTTAGGGAAGATTTCAGGACTGTTTCATAAAGTGCAATGCCAGATTTCAAACCAGAAATATGTTGAGCCAATTCATTGATTTATGCGATTGCAAGAGATGGAAGTATTGAGGGGAAAACAACCCTAAGCTTAGGGAGCCATCATAAGAAAAAATTTAGATGGATGAGAAGCACTTGTGAATCAGAAATTCCTGTTTCCATGCATGAATCTAATTATGAGGTCAAAAGACATAATAAATAGAGGAATGGTATATTTGACCCACATTTCTATACCTATGTTTTGAAGGGTCTTTCAACTATTCCAAGGCTTCCAAAGGCAGATGGATGTGAGTATGAGCGAATGTGGCATGATTAGTACTTTGGTGGTGTGCTTGAAATACAAGATCACCTAGAATGTAGTGGATATTATTTCCTTTGGTTCGAGTCATAAGCAATAAAATAGAACAAGCTATGGGATATTGAAGGAGCAAGTTTTATATAGGCTAATTTGTTCAATTTTCCTGATTATGTGAATGCATGACTGCTTTTTGTAGCCAAGGTAGAGGCTCGAATAAGATCAAACTAAGTATTGTTTGGATAAGGACGTGACTCAAGGTGGATAAAACATATTGAGGGTTTTGTATGGCACAACTAGTGGTCACAACTACATGGTCAATCATCTTTGCTATAGATGTGGGAACCACCATTCAAATAGAGGGAGGTCTATTTTAAATTTCTAATGATTTTTAACAAAGGAACTCTAGTTGAAGTCTAAGGAAGCCTAAAGCTTTTATGTTTCACAGACATATCAAAAATTTCAAGGCACTATTATTCACAAGATACAAATATAACAGTCTCAAAACAAGGCAATACCATGGTGCAGGGTATGGAAATCCATAAAAAATCATAAAAGGAAGAATCCAAAAGTAATGGAAATAGCACAAATAAGGTACCTAAACTTGTTTAACAAACCCCAGATAAATGTGGAAACCATTTCCCCAGTAGAGGGGGTTA
Source organism: Sequoia sempervirens (assembly GCA_007258455.2). Lineage (NCBI taxonomy): Eukaryota > Viridiplantae > Streptophyta > Pinopsida > Cupressales > Cupressaceae > Sequoia > Sequoia sempervirens. The sequence continues at coordinate 28,122 of VDFB02237317.1, forward strand.
GTTTGATATTACATAAGGTAAATTTCACATAGAAATAAGAAGCGATTGTGGTAAGTATTTGTGTTCAAATGCTACCATGTGTGATAGGGTTGGGTGCATATCCTCATTGCGTAGGGAGCAATGTGCATTTATAGTTAAAATGTATCAAAATTGTTTGAGGAAACTAAAAGAAATGTGCTTAGAGTGTTGGCTTGGGCTCAAAATGGGATCCAAATAAATTTTGAGTTGATAAGGGACGTAGGTGGAAAATCATTTCAAATGCTTGTTGTTTGTTGGGTTGCCATTATGCTCAATGAAGAGGTTGATTCAATTTTGCAGGAACTCTTATACAACACCATGAATTTTCTTTAGGGAGACATTCAAGTTGTAGGTGAAATGGTTAGTACCATTGTTCAAGGCTAAGTAGGATATGTTTGAAGTTGTAGAGCATCAAAAACACAACAAGAAAAGTTAGGGAAAACTAAAGAGAGAAAACAAAGATCAATGGTGGAAAATGAGTGTGAGATGCAGCCAAATCCCCACTGTTGATTGCTCATTGTGGGTTTGGATGGCTTTATTCTTTTACAACTAGCGATGGGGTGATGCTTTTTCATTTCTATCAAGCATTGCTTGTTTTTTTTTTCCTTTTCACTTTGGAGAAGCGATGAGCAATATGAAGTAAAGTCACGATAGGCCCGTGAAAACTTTTAAATGTTAGAACATTAATAATTTTAATGTTGTCTGATAAGTGGTTTGGGTGTTATTTTAAAAGAAAAATTTCATGAGACATAAGGTAAAATGTGAAAAGCATTCTCACTTCCTGGTATAAATATTAAAATGGGTAAAGTATTTTCCCAGAGGGAAAATTTTAAAAGGCAAGAGAGCCTTTGTTAATGGTAAAATAAAAACTTCTTGTGCTATGCATGGTGGTAAAATGCACGTGAGGTGTTGAGTGAAATGTGAATTTTTCCACAAGCAAGTGAATGATAAATGGATAGGTGCAACAAGGTAAAAAAGGTAAGGTAACTATTTTTTATAGGTGGAGGTTTTGTTTTCCTACGAAGAGGCTGATTAACTTAGTGGAAAATTTCTATTGCAAATGAGTGCAAATGAAATTGAAATTCATTGTGAAATGAAGGGAAAATGTAAGGTGACATGCCAATAGCCTGAAGCTTGTTTGGCTCCCTTAATGATATAAAGGGAATTTAAGGCTATTGTGCAAGGGGTCTTTTGTTGAATTCTAGATCTAGAAATGTAGAGTGATAACACAAAGAATATACATTCTGAGTCTATAGCTTAGGATTTGAGTCGAATGAGTAAATTTTGTCAATTATGTGGTTTCTAGGCATGTATGAATTGAATATGCATATCTTTTAAGTCTATTATCTCTCCAACTGTAATATCCTCATGTGAATGATTAATGAGAATTCAATCAAGGGTCATTTTCATTAACTTCCATTGTTTTTTACAATGAAATATGCTTTAGTGTTGGCTCTTGTTCAAGGAATCAGTTAAATGCTTTGATTAAGGTGTGAATTCACATAGGTGTTTAGTGGATTTATAAGTAGTTATAGAATTTTTGTAATGATGTGTGAATTATAATACAATTCACGAAGATCATGGATGCTTAGAATTAAAATTGCCTTGTAGTTTAGTTTTCTTTGTTTTGACTCCATGCCCTAAGATATGGCACTAATCTTAAATTGTTGAATGCATTTCCTATGATTTTGGTGTTTGATTCAAGAATAATAATTCATAAAAACACTTTCAATTGACCTACTTTTGTTGTATGTAAATTCTCAGCTTTTAGGTGTTTAATCTTTAAAGAAATTGTCAATTTCTTGAAAGATGTCATCTATTCAGTATAAAATGATAATGTGTCTACTATTATGCAATGTGTAATTAAGTTGTGTAACAAGATTGTGAGACACACATTGTGGGATCACCCTCCTAGGTCTTGCAGAACCCGAAGTGTAGGAGGAAAGTTGAATTGCTTTCTCTCGTTCGTTGGCCAACCCCTTTTAGGTTGCTCATTATTGGAATTGGAAAATCCATAGTCTTCCTTGAAGATCTAGTTGGAATTTAAAATAGACAACAACCACTCAGACAACCTGATTACTCGCATAGGAGTGATGCACGGCCTAGGGCTGAGGATTAGCCAAAGAGATAGGCCAGAGAGGGGAGAATCCATCAGGGCTAGCTCGAGTGTATAGACACTTTTTGAATTTTTTCTAGATTCTTTGATACAAATATAAATTCATGGGCTCCTTTTTGATAGACTCGTGGATATTTTATTTATGATCAATATACATACACTGATCCAAATTTTGCACCTTGACATTCATTATTTGATATATATATGATACGAATACGAATTTGATATGATGTGTTCATCTTATTTATTTCTTATGATTGTATGGATGCATATGATGTAAGATGTGACATGCTTATATTTATGGATGCAATGTTATATTCTTTTTCATTATCTTTTCATGATATGCCATGTGATGGATGATATGATATGCTTATGCAAATGATATGGAATGCATCTATTTTTGTGTACTTTCTTATGCTCTTTTATGATGTGATATATGCATGTGGATGTATGGATGGAAAATGTAGATGTTGATGCATACGAGATGATAATGTGATGCATGTTTATAACATGTGATGCAATGATTTAAGATGCTTTAGAATGCCAAATCTATATTATTCGTCATAACTTAAATGATAATGCAAGATGGATGATGTGATATGTTATGATTATGAGATGCATGTATGCTGATGATTTGTGGATATAGAATGGATGCATTGATGATGTTTTTGTTGACTACCATGATACTAGGTTAGCACAAAGAGAAGATACAAGAAACAAGATGATTGACCATTAATTTTTATGATTGCTTCAAAACTTCCAACAAGTTTATGATCCACCAAGACTTTATTAGAGATGCTGATGAGAAAACAATGATGATGATGAATGTAGGATGATTATTTTCTCATATCTCGGTATTGGCATTTTCCATTGTTCCTCATTGTTTGATATAACACATAGATATGATGCATCAAGGTATTAATAACCAGGATGATGTTGTATCTAGTGTAATGGAATTTGACTCTGCAAATAGATAGGATAGTTCTTGTTCACACCTTGACATATGGAAACCTTGTCGGAATGTAAGTTAGAAGTTTAGAATACATTGGACCAAAGCATATGCAATAGTCAACAACAAAATTCAAACAACTTCCCCA
>VDFB02237318.1:0-11658 GCA_007258455.2 Sequoia sempervirens
TTTTTAGAAATGTGTAATTGAAAAATACATAAGTTATTTGATATATGTTTTTTTTAATTAAAGGAATTTTTAATAAGTTCATAAAGTATGTTATGTTAATCATGAGGTTTTTGGAAATATAATTTAATTGGAAAATCTATGTATATGTTATTTGTTATAGTTATTCAATGGGAGTTATATTTAAAGTTATTTAAATAATCCAGTTGCAAATAAAATATAACTTCATTTGGTATATTTAGATAATGTTAAATGTCAAATTAGGACCTCTAAACGACCTTGTGATTATTATGGTTGCGGAACTGAGAGTAAAGGATGAACTTTTTAGTTAACTTAAATGTTTTTTTTATCAAGTGGTTTATCTTTAGCATGTGATCCTGGAACTTAGGGAGAACAGTTGTTTTAATTTTAACCAGATAGCGGCGTTATTAACATGTTTTGATTATGAATGTGGTTATGAAATTTAGAGTAAATGATCTATTCTTTAAACATTTCAATGTCGTGAAAAGAAATGGGATTAATCGATTGGATGAATGCAAGTCATGAAATCTGTGTTTGAATGGATTTAAGAAATTCGAACATTAGATTACCTGTGTCTGAAATGTTTTCAATGTTAATGGCTCACCTTCGATGTTGTGGAAGGAGAGTGAATGCTTTGTGAATCTTCCTGATATAGGCTCATTTATTGGTATGGGTGGTTTACATGAGTTTATATGATTGTTGGCTTTAAGTCGTTTCGTGTTGATCATGTAAGTCTTCCAGCAGTGTTTCTTGAGATAATGTTGTGTCTCTTATGTTTTGCTTTGGCTTTATTGGATTATGTGTAAGTAAGCTCAAGTGGTTACCTGGTTCTTTGAACGGGTTGTGTGAACTTGTGATTCATGGTTGAGTCGAGTTTCAGTTGTTATGTGGGTTTCTTTATGTAGCCAACCTTGTGTTAGCCTTGGGTAGTGCACGTTTTGGTTTCAGTTTTGGACATCCGTAGGGATGTGTTGCCTGTTGAGGTGTTTGGTTATTTGTGATATATGTTAGTGCATTGTCTACCCTTGGCATGTGGTTGAGTTTTGTGTTGTCGATAGGGGAGTGGCTTTCAAACGAGCGCCGGGCCCAAAGTGGTCCCAGGATAACTCATTTGAGAGCTAGTTAATTAAGTGAAAATTAAAATAACTTACTAGGGAGAGAGTAGCTTTGAACATTAATAAGATAATTTAGCCTCGCTCATTGGCTCAAGGGCTTGTACGAGACTTGAGATGAGTCGGGAAGGCCTGGAATGGCAAGATCGTTATCTTGTCTTCTCAAAAGATAATCGATTCCGCTCTGGTGGGCATATGGCGCCGGGTTCGTGAGAGGTTACCAGGATATCCCGAGAGGGGAGCCGGGACCTAGGAAGAACACCATTGGATAACCAATGCAGCCTTTGCGATGACACTCCTCCTATGACAGCAGTCGGTATGGTGTTGTACCGTGAGTTTATTTTGTACAGTGATGGTACTCGATTTTGTACTCTGGAAGCATTGTAACCATTGTGTTAAGTAATGTGGGTTTTGTTCTTGTTTCAGTTCAGTGTGCTTGCTTGTGTCTAGTGGTAGATGGTCTTGGGTAGGAATTCCTGGTTACTATCTCCTAGCACGGGGGAGTGGGGCCTTTGGGCTCCACGTGGTCGGGTGGCGTGCATTTATTTTCCGTTGGTTCTTCATGTTCGTGAGTTCGTGATTTCCAGCTGGAGAGCTCGTGGGAATCAGTGGCTTCTCATGCCTTGTTCTTTTAGTTCTTATTGTATTTTAATTACCCCTCATTTGTATCGAGGTGGATTTTGTAATTGTAATTATGAGTGTTGGACTTACCTCATTCGGGGAATGAGTGATGTAACCTTATTGTTTAATGTTAAATTGGAATCTTGAGGTATTTAATTATCCTTGTTGTAATTTATCTTGTATGGAATGTATGCTGGTTCATTTCCTTAAGTGTTTAATGTTTCAGTTTATGTTAATGTTATTTGGTGTTGGGTTTTTAAGTAATCTTTGTCTCGTGGCCTTAGAGGTTGTTGGCAATATGAATTCACCTTACATGTTATTTGTACTTAAACAAAAAAAAATGGGTAGATTTAAGTAGTGGTGCAACTTCCTCTAGGGTTCAGGTAATGAACATTACCTTAGGTCTGCCGAGTTGGTGAGTGCAGTCGAGATCTTCTCATATCTTTGAATCTGGAAAACCTACATTACTGCAATTAGTATTTAATGAAAGGCTTTGGCTAAGCCCGTCGGTGACACTTGACCACTTGGAGTTAATGTATTAGTCTTCACGACACGGTTAAAATTAAAACCCAACTTTGATTTAATGCTTTATTTCCCTCTGGGGTTTTATTTCCTAGATTTCGATTGGACCCATTAAGTTCTTATCCCAACCCTAGCAAGAACAAATGAGATTAAGCTAGAGTTGTATTTGTTATTTATAACTTTAGTTCTAGAGATTTCTTAATTACCAATTCTTATTTATGCATTTGTATATGAATCAATTGAATGCCTTTCCATATCATTATGGAAAATTTTATTATTGCAACCCTAACTCTAACTAATTAAAGCTTGAACCTAACTTTGATTGAACTTCATTATTGCAACCCTAACTCTAACACTAATTGAACTGTAATTGTAACCCTAATTGTATCAAAACCCTAGAGAACTCTAATTGAACCCTAACCCTAAAATAGACAATAACCCTTACCTTAATTGAACCCTAACTGCAATCCTGGCCCTAATTTAAGACTAACCTTAACACTGACCTTAATTAAACCCTTATTGAATTATAACCGTAATTGATCCCTAACCCAAATTGAATACTAATTGAACCTTAACCCTAAGTGAATAGCAACCTTAATTAAACTCCAACCATAATCCTATTTGAATTTTGACCCTAATCATAACCATAATTCAACCCTAGCCTTAATTGAACCCTAACCCTAAACATGAGTTCAATTAAGTTTAAGGTTCAAATAGGGTTAGACTTTAATTAAAATTAGGTATAGGATTCAATTAGGATTAGGGTTGGGGTTGGGGGAAAAGATTAAGGTTCTATGATAGAGCTTGGGGTTAGTGTTAGGGTTCAATTGGGGCAAGGGTTAGTATTAGGGTTAGGGTTATGGTTCAATTAGGGTTTCATTAATGTTAGTTTTAGAATCATAGTTATTTTTAGGGTTGGATATAAAATTAGAGTTAGGTTTGAAGTTAATTAGTGTTATTTTTAGGGTTGGGGTTATGGTTAGACTTATAATTAATGTTAGTATTGGGATTAGATTCTATCACTTTAATAAAAATAATCTTCTATAAATTCATTCAATTTTTTTTTGAAATTATATAATTTAAAATATTTTCAAATTTACCTATGTTGATATATGAGAGATATAGCAAATCTAAACTCTATAGAATTTATAGTTAACTTGACATTGTGTATAAAAAGGTTTAAGTTATGAATGTTATAATATAACAAGAGCTGCAGAGCAGCGAAGTTCCTGCCATAAAGTTTTAGAATAGTTTTGTTTGTATTTGTTGTGTATTGCAAAAGGCCTGGATCAAACATCAGAAATCTCAATTGAACCCATATGCTCGTTTTGTTGATTGTAGAGTAGTGGAAAAAAGCATTGCAATATTCATTAGACCAAGACCACAAGGTAGAGGATTAATTGATGAAGTTATTCTTGAATCCTCTTCATAGGAAACATGACCAACTAATTGGTATTCTCTTTTAGCACTAGGATCATACAAAAGTAGAAGCAATAGTTTTAATTTGCTATATATATATATTTTTATTCAAGGGGTAAACGCTTTTGACCGGAGCTATGAACCAGATACAACCATTCAACAATACCACCCCAATGGGGTTTGAACCTTTATGGAAAGAACAACAATGCCACCTATAAACCAACACACCATGCCAATACGGCTTAATTTGCTATATATTAACCATATTTTACTTACAAACTTTTTTTGAAAAGGCAGTTAGAAGGTGTCATACCTCTACTGCATTTAAGCCAAGATCAATTAGTATTGCACCAGGTTTCAACCAATCACCATGAACCAAATTTGGCTCACCTACTATCTAGAATCACAACTACGTACTACAGACTCATCACTATGTGAACTGATGTTTATCTAGGGTATTAATTGTTTAACTTAGACATTGATGTGTATACCCTTAGCTTCCAAATCTTCTTGTCTCATTTAAATTTTTGTCGACATCACTATCTTTGGATAAGTCATAACCAAATTCTAAGGTCATCTCTAGATGGGCATGCTCTTTGCCAAATATGATGAACTAGGGCATGAATGAACTAAATGTGTTACATATCCATCAACGTTAAATTATTTGGATGATTAGAAAAAACTTCAAGAAATTGTAGACATAAAGAGAAAGATTAAATAAAAACTAAATGAGATACACTCTTGACAATCCTTGTTTGGGATTTTCACTGCTATTTGGTTCTATGTTATATTATTTTCAAAATTAGAATTTTTTTACTATGATCAATTAGAATAGACTCTACAAGAAATGCATAAATATATTGTCTTGTGTAAGAAGCCCGCGAATAGAAATAATAATTTGTTGATAAATCACAAGAGATAACTCTTTGCAGTCAAACACAAATCTCTAGATTTTTCACACTAATCCAATAATTATCACCAATGAATTAGAAAAGTAGTATCAATCTTAGTTCAATGGTATATGTCAATGTCAGATTCATAATGAACAATAAATTTTAGATACTCCACACTAGACACTGAAACAAATTGAAAAGTTGTCTTTATTTGCATCTTCTCTAGAAACTCATCTATCTTGTAAGTTAGGTAACATCTGCAAACACTATGTACTGGCTTGTGCTGCTAGAATTGGAAGTCATGTAAATTTTTGTAACATACTGGCTAGTATAAGTTCTGCACTAAAGGCCTCTACCATTTTGATGGAAAAAATACATGATAATGGGTCTCTTTAACTTAATCCCCTAATTTATGAAGAAGACCCTATGGGGGTTGATTAATCAAATTGAAAAAGAAGATAATTCATTATGCAATTAGTACTCCCCTAGTTGAAGTTGACAAGAGGTATATGTAGTATAGAAGTTGCAAAGTCAACTTATTAAAGGTTTTGGACATATCCAATTTGATAATCATTCCAAAATAATAGTAAAATTTTGAGAGATTGAATGGTTCTCCTGGTGTAGGTGGATTTGCAAGGTGTACTTTACTCTGAAGCATTCTCATGAGGTAAAACACAATGATAATAAATATGAACAATATCTAAGGTATATAGAAATAAATGTCTTGTGGGCTTCAACAAGGGGTCTTTTAAACCAAATTGGCATCTAGCATGGTCATGACTTAAAATTAACCAATATTATTATACCCTTATTGTACCCTACCCTTTATTAAACCCTAATTTAAGCCTTACTCTACCACCGCCATGGCTCTAACCTTAGCTCCAAGTTTTATTCTAGATTAATAATTTTAATCTAGCAACATTAACCCTAACCCTATTTAAACAATAATCATAACCCTAATTGAAATCCTAATTGAACCCTACTTGAACCTTAATCTAAATGAACTAACCTTAACCCTAATTGAACCATAAACCTAACTCTAATTAAACCTTAATTGTAAACTGAACTAAAATAAGCCTAATTGAACCCTAACTGTAACTTGAACTTGATTCTAATCATAACACTAATTGAATGCCAACCCTAACCCTAATTGAACTTGAACCCTGACTCTAATTGAACCTTGTTGTTGGGGTTAAATTAGGGTTCAATTAGCATTCTAGTTAAACCCCAATTGTAAGATTAACCAAAATAAGCCTAAATAAACCCTAACTATAACTTGAACTTGACCCTAATCATAACACTAATTAAATTCTATCCCTAACCAGGTAATTGAACCCTAATTCCAACCATAAACCTACTTGTTAAACCCTAACCCTAACTCTTATTGAACCTTATTTTTAGGGTTCAATTAGGGTTTAATTAGCATTCTAGGATGGAGATTAAGGTTAGGTTAGGGTTAGAGTTCTGAATATCTTAATATTAGCTTATAGATTTGACCCTAACTATAATCATAATTGAATCCTAACCCTAACCCTAATTAAACTCTAATTCTAACCCTAACACTAACCATAATTAAATTCTCACTCTAACCCTAACCGTAATTAAATCCTATTGTTAGGGTTGAATTAGGGTTAGGTTTAGGGTTCAATTAGAGTTCTAGTATAAATCTTGGGGTTAAGGTTATTTATTTCTTGATATTAGTTTATAAATTTGACATTAATGATAACTATATTAAAGAAAGAAAAGCTAGTATATATTTTTATTGGTATGTGAAATTAAGTACTAATAGGGTTAGAATTATTAATGTCTTAACATGTTAGTTTATAAATTTGACATTAATGAAAAATATTACAAACAAAAATAAGTATTTTAATCTAGAATTTTATTTGTATGTGAAATGAAGTATTATTAGAATTAGAACTATTAATCATAAAAAATAATTAATCAAATCACAACAATATTTGTGAAGCTTAGAATTAATTATAAAATTAAACTAAATTTTAATTTCTAAAATTTATATAGTATTTATTATCTAGTTTTGAAAATAATCATTTAAATTATAGTAATCATCTACTACAAATAAATTAAATTAAAACTAAATTTTATTTTTAAAATAATTCAACAATTATTAATTATAATTTTAGAATAAATTAAGATATATATATATATATATATATATATGACTAAATTTTCTTTTTTTTTTTTTTGCATCCAAATTATTTTATTTTCCTAAAATTACATTAAATTCTAACATCAAAAAAATCAAAAACTACTTTGCATGCCTACTTTTGTATTTTTGAGTTCAATTAGATATATTGTTCTTTAAATTTGAATAACTAATCATTTTGTAAATTAATAATCAAATCACCACAATGTGTGTCTGTATATATATATATATTACAAAAATAAGTATTTAAATCTAGAATTCTATTTCTATGTGAAATGAATTATTATTAGGGTAAGAGTTATTAATCATATAAGAAAATTAAATCAACAAAATATTTTTAAAGCTTACAATTAATTTTAAAATTAAAAAATTTATAAAGTATTTATTATCTATTTTTAAAAATAATCAGTTAAATTATATTAATTACTCAATATAAATAAATTAAATAAAACTACATCCTATCTAATGTATACATTTGTAAAGGTTTGATTTGGTGTATGCGGGGATTATTTGCAATGCATTGGTATACTGGTTGATCATTCTACTATATTTAATATAATTAAATAAAACTAAATATTATTTTCAAAATAATTCACTAATAAATAATTATAATTTGAGAATAAATTAAGAAATGAAAAAATATATAAAATAACCTTTTTTATTTCTTTGCATCCAAATGATTTCATTTTGTAAAATCATATTAAATTCCAACTTCAAAAAATCATAAAATATTTTACATGCTTATTTTTATATTTTTGAGTTGAATTGTGTTGTTCTTTAAATTTGAATAACCAATCATAAAGCAAATAAATAATCAAATCAACACAATATTTAAAAACTTAAATTTCATTTTAAAATTAAACTAAATTCTATTTTCTAAAATTCATAGAATATTTATTACTTAATTATTAAATTCATAATTAATTAAATTATAATGATTATGTGATATAAATGAATTAAATATTAAATAGAAGTACATGATCCTTTTAAAATAATTCAACAATCAAAGACTAAAATTTAAATTTAAAAGTATTCTTTATATTGTATTTTTTTCATTTGTACATACAAAATATAAAATACTTGAAGTTGATAAGTTTTAAATTTATTAATTATGATGATATCCAAAAACTAAAAAGATTCAAAATAACGAAATAGATTAATTACAAGTGAAAAAAATAAAAAAAATTGATTATGGTCTTTGTGGCAAAAAAACCTTGAAAAGTTGCCATAAAAAGTTTATGCTTCCTGAAAATCCACCCTTATCGCTCAAAGTTTTGTAGCGAATAAAATTGAGGAAAATTAATTTTTGAAATTTGAAAAGTTAAAAATTTACTTTAACTATATACAAATATTTGTCAAACAGAAAAAAAAGTTGAGTTCTCATTTGTTAAAATCAACTTGTTATTAATAACTTGTTAAAGAAAAGGGGTTGCCTATAGTTCCCTTGGGAGGAACTAAAAAATAAATGTGCTTTCAATGTTTATTTGTCAGTTTAAAAGATGTGCCAATAATGTTGCAATCACTAATGATTAATTTTTTCTTGATGGTTAAAATAGATTGGTAAGTATCTATAATAAGTAAATTTATAATTGATTTTTTCTTGATAAGTAAATCAATATTTCATAAATTTATCTATAATTCTTATTTAATTTTTCTTAATTATATTAAATTATATTTTATTAAATTGTTAAAAAATTTAAGTTTCTTATTGTTATCCTTAAGAATTTTATCCTACTCTAACGTGCAAAATAACTTAAAATTGCGAGTGATAAAAGACTAAGGACACCTTAAGATTAGCCAAAAGAGCGATAAAACAAGAAGGGAAGTAGATAAAACAAGACACAAACGATTTCACCTTCCTTGCTGTTGATGTCTCCTTGATTGGCCCTTGCTTGGGATGATTTTGTGTGCTCCTTAGATAGTTTCTTGAGTGACTAAATGCAAGATTGTATGTGCAAAGTGATTAGAATGGATAGCTAGATGGTGGTAAGTGTTTGAGAATGTAAATTGGCAGCATGTAGTTATGAAAATCCAAAGTGTTAAAAATGCCCTTGAGGAGGGGGTATTTATAGAAGAATTTGAATTCTCTAGAGAATTCAACGGTCAAAATGCATCCAACAAGGCCAAGATGAAGGGCTATGGTGGGTTGAGAACCCACAAGCCCTCACATCTTGACATGTGGATGGTGAAATGGTCAAAAGAAGATGAGGTGTAAGTGAGGTGTCAAAAAGGTACATGAGGTGGAGGAAGGTCAAGCACCTTGGGGAGTGAAGATTTCCACAAAAAGGGATTTCTTGTCCCCAAGTGGGAGTGAAAGGGACATTTGAGGAATTTTGGAATTCCTCAAAAATCTACATGGGAAAAGGAAAGGTGGTTGAAAACATAAATGTGAATTAAAAATCACATTCTTAGGAGAATCTAAAGGATAAAAGGTGGGCTCCAAAAGGTGGGACTTGGTCACATGTGGAGATTGTGACAAGTCCAAAGGTTCTGAAGCCTTGGAAAGGATAGAATGTGAGATCAAAATAACATATAAAAGAGGGGTGTAGTACCCCTCCGTTTATGCTTATGCTTTCTGTTGATACTTTTTCATACTGTTAGACCTATGATGTTTTGTTGGATACTTTGATCGCTGGTTTTGAGCGATGGTGGATTATTCTGTGACATGATGTTACTTGTTTGATGATTATTGTTTTCAGACATGATATGATTTAGTGTAGATGTTTACTTTCAGTTGTTTATGGATATGCACATGCTTATGATGGACTAACAACATTTATTTTGTCAGTTTGTTGTGAGTGTATTGGTGTGGAGAACAGAATCATATCACTCGCTTGCGAGTGCCTTGCGATATCTATGATTTTCTCCGCACGGTGTGCCTATTTAATGCTTTATATTTATATATGTATGCACGTTATTTGCTTGGTTGCAGGATTTGCAGGTACATGACACCGACTCCACCTGTGTAATCAGGTCTGAGCGTGTCAAGACTCAACGGAAATGTTGAATGGGAGATAGTAGTTAGGTTTATCCTGGTCCAGTCTTTAACCTTAGTCTTAGTACATTGTCAGTTTTCAGTTTTGAGTTATAGGTTGTATTGTATTTTCTATTGGTTAAATCGTTCTGGAAAGGTAAATATTGGTTAATTTTAAATGTTTGTTATTGTGCTTTATTTATTGTTATTTAATTAATATTTAAATATGATTGAAATTTATTTATTTGATAATTTAATATATTAGTTAGCTTATTTGGTTAAATAGTTGGTCTTTAAAAGATTAAACTATTTTAATTAAATAAATAAATAAATTAAGTTAAATTATTAAGTGTATAAATTATATTGTATTTAAATGAATTAGAAAATTAGAAAATAAAATAAAATAAAATGCATGTAAATTAAATTGTGATTGGAAATTGATTTTTAGTATTTAAATAAAAGTAAATAATAATAAACATTTGCATGCAATTGGAAAATTGATTTTCAAATTTTAAATTTAAATTAATTAAATTTTATGCAAATTTTTGAATGGCAAAACTGCCGAGAAGTGGAGAAGATATTTTCTCAACAACTTCTCGACAAGTGTGTGAGTGCTTTTATGAGGTTGTTGAAAAAAAAATTGTTACGAGAGGTTATTGTGGATCTCAGGAAAATGGACAGAGGCTATTCAATTTCCTCACGGGGAAATGTACAGAGCACTTGAAAATATCCTCTTACTGTGATAAAAAAATTATTAATTCTTAGAATTTGTTATCTCCCTGTGTTTGGAGGTATTTTTTTTTTGGTGGGAGATTCTTGGTTGGAAATCTTGTGTGTTTGTAGAAGAAGTTTTGGAGCTCTGTGTGTACGGGAAACAAAGGATTCTTTTTTCTTTCTACAGCCAAACTTCAAGATTACAGACATTGGAGGTGTATAGGTATTTTTCTTTGTTACTTTGATTTCTATTTTGATTTAGAATTTTCTGTGTATCTTGGAGATTTTGGAAAAGTTCTTGTTTCAATAGAAGGAAAGATTTATGAAACAATTTGGTTAAGAAAGAAAGGAAATTTCCTACTGTTAAATTTTGCTTGCTAAAAGAAAAAATTTCATTTTAAATCTGTAGGAAATCAAATTTCCTCCTTCTGAAAATTGTTTTAAAATAATGTCATTCTGAAAGGAATTAATCAGATAAAGTTTCTTTATTATACTGTTAAAAAAAACCCTATGCCAGAAATTTATGCTGTCTCAGTATTTCATTTACTGTGAAAATTTTATATATATATATACATTTTGTTTATAGTTTTATTAAATTCTTTTTTTTTTTAAATGTGTTGAAAATTCGCGTGCAATTTCTGTCAAAAATCGTCAAAAATTTTTAATTAAAAAAAATTTGCGTATGAAGTTTCGAATTTTTTTTAAGTTCATTTAAAAATAAATAAAAACTTGTTTTGGGAGGGTCCCGAAACCACTCCCCATTATATGAATTGGCTGTGACCATCCCCATGGTAGCGCCTGGCCGACATTCTTGAAGCAACCTGAAGGGAGGGCCGCGCGCTCCCCATTGGAGCCACGGCAGGGCTGCGGCCAGCCTTAAAAGTTTTTTCTTTTATAAAAAAATTTCAAACGCGTTTTTCTTTTTTTTATTGTGTATTTTAAAAAATGCGATTTTTTTTAATATTAAGATTTATATATATATATATTTGTATGTTAGTTTATAAATATATATTAATTGGAATATTTTTTTTTTTTATAGAAATCAATATAATAATTCATATATTAGTATTTATATATAGACATATATTCATATATGTTTACATAATTATATATATAAATATTAATAAGATTTGTGAATTATTAATTAAAGAAATAATTTTGATATTTTATAAATTATATGTAAACTTCAAGATTAAATATTTTAAAGATAGTAAGAAT
>VDFB02237319.1:0-16380 GCA_007258455.2 Sequoia sempervirens
ATTTTGTAATAAATATAGTGTATTATGTATAATTTAATCTCGTGCTATTCCTATTATATATTTGGCAAATAAATGATGTTTTTATTGGTAAAACATCTTTAATGGCCTTTTTTTTTTTATCAAATGAGCAAGTGATATCTTGCTGGTACTGCGAGAAAAATTTGCATGGGAAATAAGAAATAGTCTTCCAAATAAGCCTTGAAAGCAGAGGCATCTTTGAGGCTAGACCTTCAGGATAGTGAAGCAGGCTTTGTCTACAGGGCTCTTCATATTTGTCACAGTTTTTATTTACTCCTTGTTAATGATCCTCATTTCGATCTTTGAGCTGCTCCGGGTTGTTATGATGCTAGCAAAGACCCTTCTACCTCCACATTCTCAGCTTCCTGAGGGACTGACTGCCCAATGCTTTGGATGCCGCATTACCGCATTGGCTTTAGGATTTCTTACTTGCTTGTTTGCGGGGATGCGGGGAAAAGCATATTGGATAACCGTAGTACCGCACCAGTTTTAGGGTTTCTAGCTTGGCACCTATGGGGATGTAGGAAAGCCATCCATGTGTACAGGTATATTTAAGAATTGCCACACCTAACAGGTTTGGAGATTTCATGCCGCTTTAGTGAAATGGCATTATAAGCTACAAATACGCCAGAGCTTTGGGGAAAAAGGTAATGGAATGGATGTTTAACTATTGGCTATTAAAATGGAAGTTCATGATCTTGCAGGAATTAGCCTTAAATCGATCTAGAGGAGAAGCACAAGACATCAATGCATTCACATTGGCGGATTAGACCCCATAATGGAGTTTCATTGCTAAGTGATCCTCGTTGAGGGATTATCATTATCTCTAGGGATTTTTTTTCTGTTCATCGGTTATAGGATCTTCAGGTAATGTCCATTGGAAACTATCATTCTTCATGGTTTTTATGGGCATGTGGTGTAACCCGTGTAAGATCTTAAAATGGGTATTTTTTTATTATGTGAAATTTGATTAAAAGATAGAGGGCATAAAATAATAAAAGTCATGTTTATTCTCACACACATAGGTTCATCATAGTATAGTATCTCTGTCTCTGTGTATGGTCGAACCTTGTACTCACCGAAATTTGAACCCTCTTCAATACCCAGGAGTGGCACAAGAAAAAAAACTACTTACATGATGAGCTTGCCTCTTGGTTTTGAAGATAAAATAAAAGAATTCCAGTGCCTCATCCTACTGTTAGACAATACCTTGCAATTTTGCCTTAGGTCAATAGTAACTCTGCGCTAACCTTTCCTTTGAGGCAAATGCACTATTTATGCTTTATTTTAGTATATGTGATAGCTTGGAGTATTAGTCTTATACCTTCTTTTTGAAAATAAAATGAAGTTCTTCAGAATTGCATTGGCACTTTGAATTTTTGATGTTCTTTACTGTAAAGCATTTCAATTTTGTCCATGTAGATCATAATCTGAGCAGCAAATGAACCAATAGCTTACAATCCAATTCAGATTTGAGATTTAGGCTTGTACTAAACTTGGTCATTAGTACAAATGCACTATTCCTTGTTTTAGTCTTTGAGGTACTTGTGCTCTCCATTTGAAAATTGAGTATAATATTTTGAGTTCTTGATCCTAGAATAAAATGTACATGTTTTAATTCTAGATGTGCATGTCATGGTAATTAATGGATCTCAATGACCAAAGCCTGCAAATGAGATGAAGGATCAAACCAATCCTATCAGCTGTATTAAGATCTCCAAACAGTTACTATTCCTTATTTTACTTCTGTGATATACTTTAGATATTGGTTATGTAACAATAGAGAGGTCACTAGATTCAACCGAACCCTTCAACTCAAAATTTATGTTATAGGTTACTTACATATTGCTGCAGGGTTAAATTGATTAAATATAGGATAATCTTTAGACAGTTACACAAAATGAGCCATTGGTGCATAAAGGGTAAGACGGGAAAGTGCAGGTAACAAATCTCCAAGTCATTGGGAAGAAGTATAAAAAGAAATAAATTGATCAGGTACACATTGTAAGCTACAAATAAATTGATCACAATTTAAAATCATTCAAAAGAGAATTTGTGCATAAATTCTTCATTATTGAATTTTGTGCAGAAGTTTTTGTGAAGGCTTTGGTGATCCAAAGTGGAACTTGCAACTACAATATTTGATAAAAATCCACTTCCAAATATGCTTTTGATGGATGTTCATATCCTCATCCAAAGCTCCAATTCATACACAGGCAGGAAGGATGCTTTCAAAGGTTGAGGAGTTGGGCTTTACACCCACTAGTTGCATTTTCTTAAAATTTTCTAAGGACTTTTTAGAAAAACCCATTTTGAACATATCCTTTAATCATGGCATTCCATGATATCACATTTCTTTGAGGGGCATATTTTACGAAATGGATTGCTTACCTTGTCTAGCCGCACCACATTTTCATGTGTATGTCTAGCAGGGCACTTGTGGCTTCCTGGCATGCCATGACAAAAAATCCCTATTGTTATGCTTTGATGGATGTCCCTTTAGCTTTACTAGATATCTGATGTAGTGCACATTATTATAGTGTAAGCCTATTTTTCAGATTGTTTCATTTAGCATCACCAATATTCTCCACAAGAACACTGTCCCTATTTAAAATGATGGAAATGGTTCACATCTCTCAGAGGAATTTCTCTTGCAACAATCTCGAAGATGAATTTAGGTGCAGTGTGAAAAACAGAACATACTCAAAGGTTCTTAACAACTCTAATAGTTGTACTAGGGGCCATGTTTAACAAACCAAATGCAATTTTGCTAACTTTTCACTATGGTGGCAGATAAATGATTCGCTGTGTTCGCTTTAGCATTAAGTAAGGTCGCCGGATCTAAATGCCGGTTGCCTTCATTTGCCAAGCCAATTTCTCCAACTTTGCATAGCTCTACCATGTTTGTGGATGTGATCTGTTTCCTACACAAAAAAGCATGTACCATTTTATGCCCTTCAATCCAACTACATGCAGGTATCTTTTTAATTCCTCTACCTTTCATCAATCTCCTTACTATTTGAACCTCACCACACCTGCCCACTTCTACATAGATGTTTTAGAGAGCATAAGTTGCAACATTTTTAGGATCCAACTAAAAAAGTAGTATTGTTGGAATACTCAGCCCATATTCATATATGATCCATAGGCACCAAAGGTTTAACTGGCATCTTAGTAATAGTGTTTAGGGTATCCTCAAGATAGCCAACATGGGCACGAAGGTCAACCATGTACACCTAATGATCAACTATATATGTAATGCAATAAGGGTTACTGATGTGTGAAGTATGTGCAACCCTCATCCACTAAACCTGCATGACTGCATGCATCTAGAAGACAAGCAAAGCTTACAATTTCAGTGTTCCAGAGTGCTTCATTAATTCAAAGATTTTGAGAGCTTCCTTGCAAAATCCATTTTGTGTGCATTCTACAATTATATCATTTCATATCAAAAAAATTGGTGGCCTTACAGTGACTAATGTGCTATGCTAGTGGTTTTGCAATGTTTGATTGATTTGGTTTCATGTCTTCCTTTGATGCATATTTTTATTGGTTTCATTAATTTTTGTATAACAATAACCATTGAAATATGGGAACATTAATTGAAGAAAAGAAGATTCTTTCATAGGCATGGAAAATAGTTACTACCCGTGGACAAAGATTCTTTTTAGTCACATACATGATTTTGGGTAACCATGTTGGAGCAAGGGTTTAATGAACTTGATCAGATTTTTGATCATTATATAAGTGTGGCTTGAGCACGGAGTAGAGATTTAAAAAAATCACTCAATGACTCTGCAATTCATAGTGAGGATTTAGGGAAAAACAATGGTTCAATACCTCTGTCAAGCAAATTCATAGTGAGGGTTTAGTAGACAATGTTCTAATACTCTTTCCAAGTGTATACATTAAGAGAGAGATTCAAATGACATAGGAGAAGGTTATATAATGGTTTTGTTTTTGCATTGTTCATGGTTTCCTTGCAATGGACTAAATATGTTTAGGTGACAAAAGTTTGTTTGAGTGTGAATGTATTGTGTAAACCCCTATAAAAGTGCTCAAGTTATGCAAATGTTCATGTGGATGGAGTTTAGTATTGTCAAGGGTTTGTGATTATCATAAGTGTGAAGATCATTGTGTTGCATTTACTTGTGCACTGAGAAGAGAATTGAATCACAGTACTACATAATGTCATTGTATTATTGTGTTCTTGGAGTGTGTTTTCCTTTGGATAGCAGTATGCTCTAACTAAGATCATTAACACTTGAAGGTTGAGTGAATTTGTCAATATTCATGTGACAAAGGTCTTGTGGTGTCTTGGATTGATTTATGATTCTTAGGATATCTATCTATGTTTAGTCAATGTTTTGATTACAGACAAATAACATAATTTCTTGTTGCATTTATCATAGAAACAAAGTCCTCTTTTGATTGCAGCAAAGGATGTAGAGAGTGAAGCATTGGCTACTTTGATCTTGAATAAGCTTCATGTAGGGGTGAAGGTTAGTGACTTTTTATATTTAAATCTTGTTTACTTTTTTAAATTATTTTTAACTTTAAATTCTAAATCCTTAGCATTTTAAAAATATATTTGTGTCTAAATCAGGTTTGTGCTATTAAGGCTCCTGGTTTTGGTGAAAATAGGAAAAATAACTTGCAGGATCTTGTTGCACTTACTAGTGGACAAGTTAGGTTTATGCTTCAATGTATCTACTCTCTTTTTTGGCTTTGGAGTTTCTTGTTTGTTATGCAAGTTTGGCTTCTTCATGTGACACCTATTGAACCAAATTTGTTTCTTTGAATGAGTTAGTTTGCATGTATTTTTTCCATTTTGTTTTCTCCACTTCTCAAGGAAAAGTATTTATGGCTAGCAGTTATCTTCAAGTCATATAAGAGGATCTTGGTATGAAGCTTGACAAAGTAGAATTTGGCATGCTTGGAATAGCTAAGAAGGTAGGTAAACATAGTAGTATCCTTGTATATAGGCGTATAATGTTGTTGTCATCCATGGAAAAGGTTTTTGTTGTGTTGTTACTCAAATTCTTTTTGTCATTTTAACATTTTGTTGTATGATAAGATTAGTTGTTCTTTATTCTAGGTGACTATCTCTAAGGATGATAATATAATTATTGATGGAGGTGGTGACAAAAAAGAAATTGAAGAGAGATGTGAGCAGGTGAGTTTTATTAGAGTGAAGTGTGATAATATTTTTGCAAGACTATAATGGTGACAATAGAGCTGATAAGAGATTTGTGTTGGTATGCTTGGCATGGATGACAAAATATTTAGTCATAGATTTGTACTAATATTGAAGCAAGCACATCTGATTATGAAAAAGAAAGCTCCAAGAGAGGTTGGAAAAGCTATCAAGAGGAGTTGTTGTTCTCAAGGTTTAACTTATAATCAAATTGTGATAAGTTCTCTGAAGATAATTTTTAATATTTTCAAATTAGGATGATACATTGTATCTAGATTTTTTTGATGGTCTTTTTTATTTAATTTAGATTGGAGGAGCTAGTGAGCTTTAAGTTGGAGAGAAAAAAGATAGAGTCATTGATGCATTGAATGCAACGAAGGGAGCAATAGAGAAGGGCATTTTACCAGGTAAACAAATTTGTAAATTTCATTAAACATTAGATATGGTAATATTTTTGTTAGGAAGGTTATAGCTCTATGCTTACTGGAAGATACATTCTAGGTGGTGGTGTTGCTCTTCTCTATGCAACAAAAGAGCTTGATACAATTCCTACAACCAACTTTGACCAGAAGATTGGAGTTCAAATAATTCAGAATGCATTGAAGGTATAAATTACTAACCTAGACTTTCTTTTGTTTAATCATTCGTTTTTTCTATTTTTTGAAGTCTCCTATTCATATAATTGCTTCCAATGTTGGTGTCAAGGGTGTTGTTGTAGTGGGAAAACTACTGGAACAAGTGAATCTTGATTATGGCTATGATGCTGCTAAAGGTGCACCTAGAATATGAGCATATTATGTTCTTAGTACTTAACATTATAAAGTTTGATGATCTTTGAAATTGATGATTTTATTACTAAATTGATAATGCTCCTTTAGTTGTTGGTCAGTTGCTTGATGATGATTGTCATGAGGACTTCATCAAAGGTCTTATTATTTTTGTTCGTTCTCTCCTTCCTGTTGAACCACTTGTTGAAGAATGTGAGAAAAAGGTAATGTATAATATCTCCAAAGCTATTTTTCAATTTCCATAAGGTTTATATTAAGCTAACAGTTCTTGTTTTGTCTTTGTTTATTCCAGGAACCGGCTTCAATTGTTG
The DNA here is from genome assembly GCA_007258455.2 of Sequoia sempervirens. Taxonomy (NCBI): domain Eukaryota; kingdom Viridiplantae; phylum Streptophyta; class Pinopsida; order Cupressales; family Cupressaceae; genus Sequoia; species Sequoia sempervirens. Next base: position 6,315 of record VDFB02237319.1, read on the forward strand.
ACACTTTTTTTAGAGCATCTTGTGAGTGAAGGAAGTTAGGATGTACATAGGACCCTTAGGCTTCATGTATGGAATGAGATATAGGACCCTTAGGCTTCATTTTTCAAGTAGTTCTTTCATGTTTTAGAGCTGTATAAGCAAAAAATAGACCATTGTAATTCAATTTTCTCAATTATAGCATTGAGAAACACACTTTGTAACACATTTTTCAAAGCAAAAACATATTTTTGTCTTGTATTTTCTGTAAGAACACCTTTCTCAATAAAATTTTAGTATTTTCCTTCTTAATATTTGTTTCATTATGTGCAAATGAATGATTGATTATATTTTTCTATGTTATGTTTAAACCTCAAAACCATTGTCTCATTTCTAGCACTTTTAACTGGTAGAAATCAGTGAACAAAAACAATTAAATAAACTAACAATTGACTAAATATAATACCATTTGATAGAAATCAGTGAATAAATATGAATAAAATATGACTAAATATAATGATTATGCAATTAATAAATAATGTATCAATATACTACTAGTTGATAGAAATCAATGAACAAAAATAATTAAATAAACTACCAAATTGATCAAAATGATGATTAAAATTAATGATTAAAATACACTACCAATGGATGGAAATAAATGAATAAAAATGACTAAATAAGTGACTAGTTAACGAAAGCAATCAGCGACTAAATTAGCGACTAAATATATTAGTGAATAAAAAATGACTAAATGAGTGACAATTTACAACAATCAATGGTGAGATTAATGACTAAATATACTGCACGTCAATCAAGTGAAAACAATTGTGGGAGGGACCAACCACACCAAGGCTCGAGTCCGCGAGGAGGAAATTTGAGAAGCCCAGGCTGCCCTAACACCTTAAACTAACTTTATCGTTTGGGATAATAATCGAGAATGAAGAGCACTCTCAAGTGCTTCTGTTACTCTACAGATCTGAGAGTCTAATTGGGGCTAGATGAGCTAGTTTCTGGAATTTAGGCTACACCTTAGACACCTATTTGTCTGAGGACAACAACATAGTGTGTTGGTGTCTCTCTGGAACGTTGGCATCCATATGGCCAAAAAATGTAAATTACAATATAAAACACCAGAGAACCTACTAATTGCTTAGCTAACTAGCTTTAACGAAATAAATAGAATTATGAAATATGAAAAGTAGCTATGTAAAAGATAAAGCAAGTAGATGAAGAAAAAGGTGACAATATCAACTCACTAAAGCTCCAGTTCATCAATGAGCTCCATGCACACATTCACCTACACACAAGCAAGAGGGGAAAAATGTTGGGTTGTATAGAGGTTTTCCTCAGTCAAACCCTCGCTTTGGTGTTTCCACCTCCACAAACAACAAAAAAAGCCACAAAGTAGAAAGTACAATAAAGGAAAGTATTGAACACTACAAAAAATGCTACGCTACTCTATCAAACCACAAAAGGGAAATGAAGTGATACCACCTCCACCCAAAGGCTCTCAAGGCCAATGAAGGGAGAATGCAAGCAACAAGATTGGAAAATTCGACACGACCACAATAGTGACAAAGGGAGGTCTCACAAGACTCCAAACTCGCAGCTTCTATGGTAGCACCACACGTATAAGGATGGAATTGATTAGAGTAACAAGCTTACTTGTTGTAATTCTCAATGGAGTTATGAGAATGCTTGAGAGAATGTGTTAGAATGATGGAAAATCCTGGAAAAATGGATGAATGATTGTGTAAGATGAAGTGATAGTAAAATGGATTCCTTTGAAGACCAAAATGGGATACAATGAGTTGTTTTTAGGTTGGTTAGTCACACAAAGGTGTTACAATTCATCCCCAATGAGGAGTGTATTGTCCCTAAGGACACTCGAGGTAGGAATCTATTAAGAATGACAACGCATCGATAGACATTCACACGTCATGCTCGCATCCTTGATGAAAATTCCCTAATTGACGTACACAACACACACCAAGTGGATGGAAGGCAAGCGAGTGATATGTAATTTCACCTTTGGGTTTGGTTTTCTAAGGTGAGGGTATGCAAAAGGGGAATTTACACAAGGGATTTAAATTCACTCCTATACAATTTGTGCCCACTGTAGTGAACATGAGTATTAATGAGTGTTCAGTATAGTACATCAAAGAGTTACAAATGTATACTTGAATTGTCAAGGAAGTAGATCGTAATATGGAAAACTCAAAAACGTAGTGTAGGAAAATAACTCCACAAGTACTCTGTCCTAAGGAGGTCTAAACAAAAGGACTTTGTAGCTTTGTAAAACTATGAAGTTGATCAAAGTACATCGAAGTCCCGTAGACCAACAATGGACAAATCTCGCAGGATGCAAGCACTTCACAAGCCCTCGAACCTGCAAAGAAGGCATTCCACCAAGTACTCTCTCATGAACGAAGCCCAATGTAAGGGGTGTTGGATCTCAAAAATGCAAGTTACAAATCTTAAGAGGATGTCAAGCTTTACGATCAGACTTGCAACATTTTTGAACCAATGAATGGAGTTAACCTATACAGTTGATGACTCCCTACACTATAGGCTCTGCTAAACCTATGTGGGTGGACCTTGATAGTTGAAGCAAATTGCGTGACTTATTTGTATTTAAGGATCTATCCATAGTGGCATAAAGTGTGAGATAGATGATGGCTTGTTAACTATTCCTACTCCTAATGTAATAATTGGAAATTTAGAGTATGAAAGTGGATAAGTAATGTATAAATGAAATGTGAAGTGGACCAGTGCTTTATTAGGTAAGCATAGTCAACAAATTCTTATGACAGGTGACTATTATTGGTTATAGTTCTACTTGTTTGACACTTATATTTTTTTATACCTTGTATAAACGTGCAAGAATGTGACCGATAGACTCTACTTATTGATCCAATTGATCCTATCAAGTTGTTGTGATTTATTAAAAGGATTTTAATTCTTCCTTGAATAAACACATTAATAGAATCACACAATGACAACAAATGTGTATTGACAAATAAATTATATCCTCAATTTGAATAACAAGGTAACATCAAGTTAGAGATAGTATGACAATCTTATCAATCACCTAGCTCTTCTTACTGATCCAAATGTTACTTCCAAGTTATTGTAATCAATTAAAAGGATTTTAATTCTTTAATGGAAACCAATCAGCTTGATTACACCATAACATCAAGTGTGTCTTGATGAAATTGAATATCAACTTGGGTATAAAAATTCAAATAATATAGAAATAACAATGTGGAGATAGCCAAACAATTGCTTGAATCAACAAACAATAGACACCAATATGAAGTCACACAACATCAAAGATCTTCTATTGATTTCTACAAAAAATCATGCATTCATCATGGTCCTTTATAGTATAAGCTATATGATATATATTATGAAAGTAATCCTTTTTAAATATATTATTTCCCTATTTTCTCTTACTATCTAATCATCACTTGTCCAACTTATATATCAATATATTAAAGAGAGTACACCTCTTCATAAGTGTCTTTTGGAATTAACAACAATAAAACATTAACAATTAAGCTCTAATGAGCCACAAATGAACTTATGTTATATGATCTAAATATTCCCAACACAAGTGTGTATCAACATCCTCTGTGGCATTCCTCGCAACAATCTCCATAATGACTATCATCTCCAAATGCTTGCAAGATTCTTCTAATGTTGGATCTCCATTCTTAGCTACCTCCAACGATCCCTATAGTATCAGCTGGAACTCTTTCATCCATTCACTTTGAACTTTTAGTTCTCCATTCTCTTTGAACAATGTAGGTACACCTTCCTTTGAAGCATCAATGAAATCCTTGGTGTCTTCTTGAAGTTCCTTAGAATAGTCCTTATGTTTCCTCACCATGTCCTCGACAACTATAATGGCTCTAGTATTATAAGTAATTATCTTTTGTATCTCTTGGATATTTTCCTGAAGCCTATCATTTATTCTCTTATTTTCTTGAATGGAATTGTGACTTTTGGAGTGAGTTACCTAGAACTTATCCATCCAAATAATTAGATTAGTGTGCCTCTTTTGAAATATTGTAGAAAGTGTGTTAAATCTAGCCTTGCTCACTTGAGTCTGTACTTGTTGGTTACTCATCTACACTTCCTCATTTTTTTCCTTTGATAGGGAAACTTATCCTTGAGTTATCATTCTAGTGGATCTTTTGAATGTGTCCTTGACTATGTCTCTCAACAAATCATTTTCTTTAAGCATTCTTTCATTGTTCAATTTATACATATCTTGTTCCTTGATCAACATTTGAATATGAGCCTTATTGAATTTGGCTATATTTATGCCAATATTAGCTATGACCACTCACCTTCAATGTCATCACATGACCAAATGCTTTCTTTGTATCAATAATCACAATTTTTTTTATGTGGGGGGTATAGATCCCAAATTATTAGAGTTCTCATCAGGGTTATATCTTGACCTAGTGTACACCTTTGTTACCCCTTCCAGAATGAGATTGTGTTTTGCACCATTATTATATTAAAAGATGTAAAAACAAGAGAAACATTTAAATCCAAACCAAGAAAGATCATAACACTAGACTCCTCTAATAAATTTCTTCCTTTCTCTAGATTCATGTTCTTCATCTCATTCTCCATATCCATTTTCAAGGTGTTCAATAACTGGCCTTCATTGCTAGTTGTGATGTTTGCAACTAATTCCCTTATTTTTTTTCCCTTTTGTTTGTACAAGAAATATATGAATTTAGGAGATTTAATTAATTGATCATCAGAGACAAAGGACTTATAGGCCAATTTCCTAGTATCTATATCTGATGATTCCCCTAATTCTTGTTCTCTATTTGGAGGTTGATATTCTTCAATCTTCAACTTGGGGTTCATGTTAGTTTGGCCTTGGGGTTCATTTTCTTTAGAGGATTCCTCACTACCATAGGATAGCATTTATGCTTCTTGTATCTCCTTCATCTTTTGTTCAATTTCTTTATTGTAGTTATCAATTGCCAATTCGGCCTCCTTTTCCTCCATGTTCCTGATAATGTCATCATGTGGATATGGTATGTGAACATATCCACCTAAGTTTTGTTTTTTCCTTGAAAAATCAATATAACCTTCAAGATGAAATCATTTCCCTGGTGTAGCCTTCCTCATATTGAAATGTGACAATTTTTCCAAAATAAGATCTTATCCTTTTGACACCATACTGAAATCCCCTAAATAGAATGTACTAGGCATGAATGACTGTTTCTCATATGCACTCAAGTTCATAACATTGGAATAATCCATTTTCCTGACAATTTCTAGATATGCAATTCTCTTTGGAATAGTCTTGGGTAGCAGGAGAGGTGTATCTTCAAAACCATAAACTTTAATCATAGTGGAATCAATATAGTAATTCCAATTGCCCCAATTATGACCTACAGTTGGTGGTCCATTTAAATCCTTGGGCCTTAAGAATATTTTGATCTCATCAATCAATGAATAATCACAAGGATGATTATAAAACCTATACAATGTCTTGACAAAGTATTCCTAAAAATAAACATAACTAGAATTGATAAATCTAATGTCCCAAATGGAAGTCCACATGTGCACTAGTAATGGTTGATCTTCCTTATCCAACTGTGTAATTCTCAATTCTTCTAGCCACATTCCTAATTTATGGCCATAGTACAATATCATGTTTTTGAGAAGGGAATAATGTTTAAAGTGCATTGTGGGAGATCCATTCTTGATGGCCATTAGCCCTGAGTCAATCCCTCTAGAAATGTGTGAAGCATAATCAAAAGTTCTTGCATTATGGTATTGTATGTCTGCAAATATCACTATTGGCCCTATAGACATGAATTCAGAGCCCTCTATGCCCTTTATTTGGCATACCTAGAAGTAAGTATGTTTTAGATAGGGCTCGAAGAAATGAACAATAAAAGGAGGTCCATCATTATCTTCAAGTGAAACTAGATCTCCATCTTTCCTAGGCATGTGTAACATTAACCTCCATCCTTTGTAAGTAGTATCCATTCTCCAGTACTCCTCCAAATCCTCATGCACTATAGGTTGATCCCCTGTCATCTAGGTTGAAAACTTCACCAAGTGCAATTTTGGATATATGTATAAAAGTATCTCCTTGTGGGTTGCAAATTGCTTTAGGGTTTGGGTTATAATATTTGGTTAGAATTTTTATGAGATCTACATTCATGAAGACATTGGGAACAACCAATTTTCCCAAATTAAAATTCTAGGGGTTACAAACTAGTTCAAATCTATTTCTCTAACTGTAATGAAACATGAATGATTCATATCCCCTAATAGGAGTACCCACATCACCTATATGTTTTCATTTGTCTTCTAGTATTTCTACATCAACCCTTAATTGTGTAGACCTTTTGGCTTTTGGCCCTAAATGGGGCAATTGATCAATGAGGTCCTAGTTCAATTTACGTTCTTTTGTTTTTAATTCTAGCCCCATTTCAGTTTTTTGTTTCTTACTTTTGGACTGGTTGCTTTCACCTTGTTGCTTCCTACCTTTTGTTTTTACAAAACTTGAACCTTCCATTTTGATTCTTTACAAGGTGGAAAAATTGAATTGTAATTTATCAATTGCAGGGAAACTATGTATGCTTACTTGTATGTATCTGGGTGCACTAAATTCCTTGACTCCCACTCGATCTCTCATCCTTCTTGCTACAAATTTTGATATTTATCTTGGTTCAATCTCTTTTCAATCAAGAAATATTCACATAAGGTTCATTCGTGCAACCATTAATGTCTGCCACTAGAAATGAATGCAATAGGTTTTTTGAATTTTGAAATATTAGAGCGATACATGAAGATTGCATTGGTGAAACCCCTCTAATCTCAGGCTGATCTATGTGCTTTATTTGGAACCACCTTTGTTTATATGTTCATAACTAATCGCCAAGACATAACTTAATCTCTCTTTGATGTAAAGTGTCCCTTTGTTTCTTTTACTCAGTTAGGAAGATCACTTAATACTCTTACCGATAGTGTACCACTGCCCTTTCTCTTACTTTTCAAATTCTATTACTTCAAGGATAAAATTATGAATTTTTCTTAATTTCAAGGTGGCCTAGACTATTAGAAATCCTGTTACTCATTGCCTGGTTTCTTTTCGATAGATAGCAGTCATTCTATGTTACCATCGAGTTGACATGTACTATTGCTGAGAGAACAAAATTCCTTTCCAACGTACTTGTTATCCTCAATGTATTTCCTCTACCACTCCATTCACTTGGATAATTTGGTGAGACTTTACTTGAAAACCTATTTCATCGGTGTAACCCATAAGGTCGGTGAGATTTGAGGGACTTGCTTCGATTGTACATGTTTGGTGTAAGGGCACCATTAAACAATTTCAGTCAAGCAAGGTTGATCATTAGTAGGCTTTAGGATTTTTGAGAAAATGAATTAAGGTCAATAAGACTATTCTCAATTGTATCTAGTCAAGTTTGAGCCATATTAGGTGTTATAGGAGTCAATAATTTTGATTTTGCAAAAATTGCATTTTGTTGCAAAAGTTGTCAATTAAAAAGATGAAAAATTGCAAGTTGGTTGAATACCAACAGTCATAACCCTTTCAAAAGTCAGTTTGGTTAGTTATGTGAGTTTTTTTGAAGGGAAAATTGTTTAAAAAGGTATAAAGGAGATGAAAAACTCATTGTGAAGGTTGATTATGAAGATTGAAGAAGATTTCAAACAATAAAGCATTGTTTTTCATACATTTTTTGCATTTTCTGAGAATGTTGAGGCTCTATACGACCTATACAACAACATATTTATTAAAAAAAAATGGATTTGAATAATTCTTTGTTTCACCATCCATTTGAATCCGTTCTTAAGGTTTTCCATTAAATTTTGTGCATTTAATTGATAGATTTATGAGACTGGGTCTGAAACAAAGTTCTTAAGGGTTTTGTAGTTTCAAACATGTTATAAACCCATTCCACCTTCTATAAATGTTGTTTCTTAGTGAAATTGGTATAATTCATTAGTTTTAGGTGTATGGGATTCTTGTGAGTGTTGGGGAGGCCTAAAAACGTGTTGGGCATGAAGCCCTAGTGAGGAAACTTGTGTTTTCCTAATGAAATTATGAGGTTTTTTTATGCCAAAGTGAGTTTTTTGTTGGGGAAGTGTTGTTTCTAGTTGAATTGATTTTTTGCAAGATAATTTGGATCTACTTGAAGTGTTGATAAGTTTGTGTGAGTATTGGATGGGTGATTTTTAATAAGCCCTAGGTTCTTTGAGTAAAAAGGAGGGTTTTGTGACTTAACACATGGGTGATTGATTTTTTGAGAAATAATGGTGGATTCTTTGGTTTGAGAACCTATGAATTACTTCCCACAAGGTTTCAAGGATTTTGGAAAAGTATAAAGACAAGTCTCTTTGTTAAAGAGGCCTAATTTGAGGCCTAGAAGGCGTAGTAAGCCTGTTTTGTTGAAATTGTCTCAAAATTAACCTCTTGTGTGGTTGTGATATGTTGAAAGATGTTTTGATGGCTCTTTGATTAGATACAAGTCTTGGTCTGAAAGAATACCATTGAGAAATTACACCTGATTAAGTTGATTTCCAATGCTACAAAGAAATTGAGTGAATTGGTTGAGTTAGTGTGAACTTGAGGGTTTGGTGATCTGATAGTTGTTTTGTTGGTTGATTTTGTGTTGAGTTGTGTAGAAAGACCTCCCATGATTTAATCAAGTGGTATCAGAGCAAAGGTACCAGATCTGCGTGGATGCAAATTGTGAAAGAAAGTTTGGAAGGTGAAGATGCAAGATTGTGAAGATTCCTCCAAAAGGAAATAATGTGTCAAAGGAGATGAATGACTTGAAAATTCAATACATAAGAGAGATCATAGAATTGAGAGAAAGGTCGGTAGCCTTAGAAACTAATAAGAGAAGAGAAGCAATTGAAATAAGTGATTTAGAAGATGAAGATGATGAAGAGTTTGAAGATGTTGAAGAACTTGATCCAAAAGATCAAAGAATGTCCAAGTTGTTGAAGGAAGTTAAAAGTGACAAGTACAAGGTGAAAATAGATGTTCAAAAGTTTGGTGGAAATCTGAATGAAGAAGAGTTGTTAGATTGGATATCATACTTGGACAATTATTTTGAGTGTGAGGACATTCCAGAGGAACAGAGAGTCAATATTGCAAAAAAAAAGTTAAAAGGTCATGCATTTGTATGGTGGGATTATTTGTAATCAGAAAGAAGGAAGCAAGGTAAGTCCAAAATTGTGGCATGGGACAAGATGGTAGCAAAGTTGAAAGGTGATTTTCTCCCTTCAAATTATTCAATTCAAATGTTTAAGAGATTGCAAAGTTTAAGGAAAAAGGAAATGGATGTAAAGGCATACACTAAAGAATTTTACAGATTAAGTATGAGATCTAACCATAATGAAAATGAAGATGAGAAAATTTCTAGGTACTTGGGTGGTTTGAGAATGAACATACAAAATGAGTTGGCTTTGACAAATCCTAGGAGTGTGGAGGAATGTTATCAAATGGCATTGAAGGCTAAAGAGAAAGTAAAAAGAAGACAAGAGAAAATAGTTAGAGGAAGAGGATCTTTCTCTATTCCAAGAAAAGCAAATGAAAATCAAGAAGAACCAAGCAAAAGAGATGAACAAGTTGCAGATTTTAGAGGTGGATATAGAGGCACAAGGGGAAAATTTGGAGGAGGAAGGAATTCTAACACTTTTGCAGGTAGGTGTTACCATTTTCAAGAATATAGTCATCCTTCTTGGAAGTGCCCTGTGAAACTTGGTTCAACTTCAAGTGGAGGAGAAAATAAGAATGATAGGAGAGAACAAATAGCCCTTGAAGATGAAGCTAAAATTTCAAACTCCAATACACTTCATGCTGCTCCTGAAGTACATGAGATGTTGATGATGAAGGAACAATTCTTGAAGACAATAAAGGAGAGAGAGTTGTTTCAAAGAAAAGCATTGTTTAGGATAGCATGCAGATGTAAAAATAAGGTAAGCAAAGTAATAGTTGATTCAGGTTGCACTGATAACATTTTATCTAGTGAAATGGTGGATAAGTTGCATTTAGAAAGAGTGGCTA
>VDFB02237320.1:0-14627 GCA_007258455.2 Sequoia sempervirens
TAGAAGGCATGAATCAAATCACATTGCAGAATATTGAAGAATCTGGGTTGCTGCAAGCCGCATCAATTCCCATCACACTTCAAAGCGTAGAGCTTGTAATCGCTTGTATCAAGCATTACAACCCTACCACCAGAGAAATCAGAGCAGCAGATGGAAGAATTGTTTGCAGCCTAAAGCCTCAGGATATCGAAAGGTGTTTTGATATTCCATCATGTCTTAACAGCAAAGTCATATCAGTGACAGAATGTGAGAAGGCATTTGAGACAGCTAAGGACAAGTGTCAGAAGGTTATGGCTGAAAAATGGCTAAAAGTGACAAAGGCTAGCTTGCCTAAGTTGTTGGGACGAGTAGAATGTAAAGATGAGTACGCAGTGTTAATCACTCTACTCAATAGAATCATTGGAGAAGAAGATGGTCGTCAATTCCAGCCATGGATGTACTATGTCATCACTAAAATCATTGGCAGGAGGGAATATTATGACTGGGCCACTTTGATCAGTGACACACTCCACCGACAAATCACTGGGTATCTGGAAGCTCATAGGTTCCACGTGCTCTTACCTAGTATACCTAATAGCCTTCCAAGGCGATTTTAGGTTATTGAACAATGTGGGAACCTTAGGTGTGCAAAAGGTTCACGAACATTTCACACGTCTTGAGTTTACTCAAGTGGAAAGACACTTCAAGAAAACAAGTGATCACTTCACTATGCACACAGTACGTGAGCTTAACCATGAGATGTACGTGCGTATTTCACAGACAGCCAGAGAAGCAATGGCGGATTGGGCAGATAGGTTCATCCAATTTCCCACATTCTCCTACATACGCGTGTATGGCTACATTGGCCACCCCGCCATGCTACCAAGACACCCTTCGGATAGGGTAGTCTTCATGGAGTTCCTGAGACAGTTGTCCGAGGTTCATGTCTACTTGCGCTTGAAAAGGAAGACAGCTGTTAACTTTCCCGTTGAAATGGGACTATATAGATGTGGATTCGCGACAGATGCTAAGATGATGAGTCAGGAAACAGCGAGGTTTAACCTCAAGTATCTCATTGATAGAAGATCCTATGATCCCAGAGGACTCTATGTAGCACACCTCGAGCAACACTCGTCACATAAGTCTTCTATGGAAGATTATTGGGTTAATTGTAAAGACAAGTATGAAGTGCGAAGAAGGAATTACAGCAGGTTCAAACTCCCACAAATTGCTGATTTCATGTCAGCAGATATTGAGGGCCTGTCCGATGATGAAGGGGAAGTCATTCTCCCCGCATTCTTCGCAGATTCAGTTGACTCCCAACCGCTCCCGAGAGTGGATTGGTATGCCAAAGAGGATACATCTATAGAAGAAAGAACGAGTAGAGTGGTTAGAAATAGCCAACTCTATCTCGACAGCAAGAAGCCTAGGAAGGTGATACCAGAGAGAACAGAGCCGCCACAGGTTCAGTCCACACCACCTTCCACTTCAAGAAGGAAACCTAGGCAGAAGCAATGGTGCAATCCTCCCCGAGGGATGAGGATGTCAAAGCCTAGAACACAGAGGACACCAGTGGAGAAAGCCACACATAGTCCTGCAATAATCACGGGTATTGCTGCCCCAGAACAAAGAATAGAGACTGCTACCCCTGATTCAGCCGAAGTTATCACAGAGGAACCGACAGCAGTAGTTGTTGAAGAACCAGTGGCTGAACCAATGGCGGAAGCAACAACAGTAGAAGCAGCAGCAGAAACGGTGCCTGTTATGGAAACAGAGCCGCCCATATCACCAGTATCACAGCAGACACAAGTCCTCATCGACTTGGATTCGCCACCGAGAGACATTGATCCAGCACAGTCTCACACATCTAGCATTCAAGGGCCTCACGTCCCTCCTAGCGAAGTTCGCCGAGATTCTATTTGGCTGGAAGGCTTCCTAGGAAGAAAGAGGGAAAAACCCTCGTATGAACTTGACTTTACCGAATTCGACCACGTCCCACAAGACACGTCGGCGAAGAGGTTAAAGAAACAAGTTCACATAGAAAGGAATGCAGAGTGCGAGATCATCATAGAGACTGCCGCTCCACCAGTAGAGAAAAGCATACACGAGGTTCAAGTAGGAGACTACAATTTGTCTCAACTTAACCTCGGGAAGACTACACGACAGGTGGAGGCAGACCTTCTCGGAACAGCTTCGGTGAGCGTACAAGAAAGGATGGCAAAGGATGGTAAAGAAAAGGCAGCCTTAAAGGCTGAAAATCAGAAACTGAGGTCTTACATAACCAGCTTGATACACGGCACACCCAATGTCTCAGCCCTACCAGCAGGACTACTAGATCTCCCCGCCGAACAAAATCATCGGCAATTGTTAACATTCGGCAAACACTTGAGAAATCAAGTGGAAGAGTTTGTTCTCAAGGGTAGATGTACACTGGCAAACCTATACCAGTTATGGGATAGAGCACATGGACTTCGTGCAGAGATCCAGCAGTCAGAACAGAGAATTGCAGAAAAGAGGCTCGAAGACGAAAGCACAATTGCAGATTTGCAATTGGCATATCAATCAGTATACTCTGAGGAAAACAAGCAACATCTCTTTGCTTGGAAGGAACAATTGGCGTACAAGGTGAAAGCCTATGACGCTCATTCAGTAGAGTTGATTGATTCTGAAGAGATTAGTTGCCACTATCATCAACTTAGCAGAATGTTGGTGATATCTTTCCACTTGCATGGAATATCAAGCGTGAGGGAGGAGAATACGTCGAGATGGTTACTGTACAGAACCAGTTCAGGGATGTCATCCGCAGTACCTTTCTTGATGATCCAGATGGTTGCAAGCTGGCTAAGGTAGCAGCTTTATCAACCAAGTTTGAAGAGGCAGCATCTCAGTGTATTGACTTCGAAAATCAGCTCACAACGGGTGAGGTCATGTTGCGACGCCACGTCATCATTCTACAGTGCATTAACTCCCCAGAAGCTGATGAAGTCAATCAATGGATAGAGACACTGCTGATTAATGGCGAACTATAAGTGCACCAAAGAAGGACGCCATACACCCCCCAAGTGGCATTTATGAGACTTGAGTTTGACTTGATGCTTCTTTCCAAGTCAACTCAAGATGCTATTAAATGTAGTTGGAGTTAACTTGATGCTTCTTTCCAAGTTTAACTCCACTTTCCTTAAATCATGCATTGTCAGATCCATCTAATTAAGGATGTCTAATTGGCTTCCATGATTCAGGATCTTAGATCTCCACTAAAATGTGGATGTCTATTTCGAGGGATACTTTCATTAAAAGTTCACCTTTTGTTTATTTCTACCAATCAAGTAGTTTCCAGCTTGACTTCCTTTAGAGTTGACTTTCGCTAACTCCAAGCAGTTTTCCAAATTAACCTTGTTCCCCTTTAGAATAACAAATCTTGCTAATTGATTGGCAAGCATCCTCATTGTTAACCTCAAGGAGATTTTGGGGTTGCCCAATTTTGAGTTCTATAAATAAGGGCCTTGGGCTCATTATTTGTTTAACTTTTACTTGCTATGCAAAATTGCTGCGCCATTGTTGCCAACAGCTTTGAAAGTGGATATCTGTTCACTCTTGGATGAGAGTTCGTTGGATGATTGTAATTGTGCATGATTTCGTGCCTTTGCTGTCCCAACCTTTGTAATTCGTTGATGAAGCATTGAAGAAGAATATCAGAAGGCGCTCGCATTTTGATCATCTTATTTGAGTTATGTCTACGTCTTGTGTCTAATAACTTGTTGTCTCATTTCCCTCCTCGGATAGGAGTCCCTCCTCCTTGGATATTTGTTATTGACAAATTATCGTTTGATGTTGTTTAATGTGTTGACTTCCAAGCTATACTTCGGATAGGAGTCCCTCCTCCTTAGCAAGCTCGCTGGCCAAGGCATCGTAAATCTGTTGTTTCTCGTGAACTATTTCCTAGCCCATACCTCGGATAGGAGTCCCTCCTCCTTGGCAGGTTTCAGATCTAGTTTACCGTATAGAGCGTTTTCTTGTACCAACCTTATCCCGGCGTATACCCGAGAGTTCAGAGCCTCGGTCATATTCTCAGGAGACGGCAAATTCAGGTGATCCAACCAACCCATTCCCACTCCTTTACCCTCATGCTCTGTTTACCTTGAAGGTATTGGATAGATAGAAGCTAGTTAGTCGTAGTTGAGATCTGCAGAAACCAGATAAAAGCTTAGCTACGGCACATTGTGTTTGTGCACCCTTGTGTCCTGCCACTGAAGCATAAAAAGATAGGAACTTTAGTTACATTTCCCTTCCCTATGCATTGCTCCCAGTAGAGAGGGACTTCTCCTCTTTAAATAACGAAGAAGTGTTGCAAAACATTTGAAATAGCTGAACGTTTACAATCAGCACTCCAGAGGTACTAATTTAAACGCCAACACCAGGGCATCACATTTCAAAAGAAGGGGGTCATCTTTTTCAAATTCCATCAATCTAGGTCTGCTTGGTTTTTCATCCTCTTCAAGTTTGGAAAATTTTATATTTTCAAGAATTTGCTTTTTCCGCGCTTTTTCAAGAAAACCTCAATTTTCCCAAAATCTAATAATCTGGGTCTATTCAGTATGAAATTGTTTACAAAACCCAAATCCTAGTTATTCAGCTATTTTTCGAAGCTCTGCATGTTGAGGAAAGATTTTTTTTTTCAAAAACCAGGCAATCTGGGTCGCTTCAAAATATAATTATCTTCGAAACCCATATCTTAGTTTTTCAGCTTTTTTGGCCAAAATTTGAACATTTTGCATGTTCTTGAAAAAATCAGTTTTTTCTAGTTTTCATCAACGAACGTCTCTTTAGAACAACATTCTCTACAAAACCCAAACCTCAGTTTTTTTTCGGGAATCTTCTTTTTCAAGAAAATTCAGCAACTTGTTTTCAGCAATTTGCGCGAAACTTTTCCGGACATAGGCGTGTTCATAGTCAAAATTCAAGATTTTCATCATACAATATTCTTCCATTGAAAACTTAGGATAAGTGTCAGAAGCATAAAAGCTACAGAAGAAACAGAGCCATGGCAGAAGATGGTCACACATAGGGTAAAAAAAAGTTATGCTGAAGCAAGAGGATAAAGCAGAGCCGACAAAATTAGCAAGATTTGATAAAGCAGCTGAAGATGTCAAAGATTTTCTAAGTTCGATTACAGAAGGCGAAGAAATCTTGGAAAAGTGGAATATTGCCTTAGATAGAACCAATGCTCCTAACAATGACCAGCTTTTTGGTGGATATACTTTCCCAAAATACCAATGGATGAGTTATCTTATCAGGACAAAAAAGATCTCCAAAGATAGATTTAAAGCAACAATTAACTCGATGCTTTTTCCGAGTTTTCTTGCTATTCTTGTCTCATGCTTATCTATTATTTGTGAGAGAGAAAAGAATCAAGTTGTAATAGTTGGCACTTTCCCTATTTTTTGCTTTCAGCAGGTTGATAGATAGTTATCTTGTTTTAGTTTTAGAAATAAAGCTTGCATGTTGGCAAGTCTTGTTGCAAAAGCAAGGATATTTTAGGGTTCCCTACTCCTCTGCTTGTGTATAAATAAGGGTAGCCTTGCCCATTTTTCTTCAACCATTATTGTGATAGCAAATTGTTGAGCCTACTTTTGCCTGCAAGTTATTATTCAGTGTTTGTTCACTTAGTGTAAGAGCAAGCTTGTGTGCCTACCTTTTGCTGCAAGATATTGTTCAGTTTATGTGTTTTGTGTCAAGTGTATTCTGGTTGATCACTAAACTATAAGCCCGTTATTGCTACAAATCTGTTGTCCCAAAAGTGTAATCATTGTTATTTGAAATTTGAGAAAAGGAAATCTTATGCCTGCTTTGTTGCTTTGATCTACTGTCTCAGGTTTCCGTTTTATGTGTTATGCTTATATAATCTTTATTTCAACTTGCATCAAAAAGTACAATGAGTCTTCAGGTGTATGTTGGAAGAGAGTTTGTTTAAGTATCTGTGTCAAAGACCATTCCTTGTTTACTTTTAACTCTCAAGCTATGAGTTTACTTGAGTTAAAAGCGTCAATAGAGTAGGCTTAGTCATAGTTGAAATTCAAAAAGAGAAAATCTCAGCTACGACGCTAGAGCTTTATAACCTTGTGCTCTTAGCTGAGAACAAAAAGATTGGCAAATTAGTTTAGTTTACTTTGTTTAAGCATCATCAGCAAAGAGGGAGCTTCCCCTCCTAATTTGAAGAGCAGTTTATCTGTGCATAGCTATATGTTTCTAATTCGCATACTAGAGGTGCGAATTGAAACGCCAACAATTTTCTAGCGCCCACCATGGGGCACGAGGCATAAAACTTCAAGAAAGTTTACGCTTTATGACACGAGAATGACCATCTGGCACCCTATTGCATGATCTAGCTAGAAGCAATGGGTGATAACAACAATAATGCTGGCCATAATCAGAGACATCTACCCCCATTACCTTGGGGTAACAACATTGGACCTTTGGCTTTGCGAGAACATCATGAGTTACCTAAAGGATCAAGGAAGCACTTTCCCCAGTTTCATGGCGACGGGAATCAACACCCGGATGATCATCTTTTCGCCTTCACAACGGCCTGCACCATCTTGCATGTGGGACATGAAGACATTGTTGTGCATCTCTTTGTGGAGACTCTTGTTGGGAATGCTACTGACTGGTTCAATCATCTAGAGCTAGGCATTATTACAAGCTGGGCAATTATGAGTGAGAAATTTTTGGCAAGATTCAAGCCCACTGAAGACAATCATCTATTGTTTCCCAGCTTGTCAATTCAAACATGGAGCACAATGAGCCCATGAGGGAGTTTGTAGCAAGATTTAATCGTCTTGTTACACGACTTCAAATAGTGACTAACAATACAACTCTATATCTGGCAGTCGATAGACTTTTGGAGGCAAGGCACCCAACATGTTTTGGACCCCTTGTGTTCCACGTTGCTTGACCTACACCTTGAGGACATAGGTAAACTAAGTTGGGTGAAGAATGAGGTTGAAAATGCAAGGAATATCAAAAAGTACATCTATAACCACACGAGTCCTAAATCTTATGAGAGCACACTAATGGAAAAGATCCCATGGGATTAGAAGTCACATGCTTTGCCACTAATTTCCTCACCTTGCATAGTATATTAGCTACAATGCCCAACCTTAAGTGCATGTTTGTGAGTGAAATGTGATTAGAGAGTCCTTATTGCAAGAAGGCTAAAATAGAGAAGTTTGTGAAGTCCATTTTTTATGATAGATTTGTCAAAGTCCTAGAGGAGATCATCAGTGTAAGTTTTCAAACTCCAATTTCTATTTTTTTTAATTTTCTAATGTTATAATTTGCTGCTTTTTAAAAATTTTGATACTTTGATGTCAAAATTGTTGGTTAGGATTCTACGATTGATATATGGAGATAAAAAACCCCATGGAATATCTATACAAGGCCATGAATAAGGCCAAAGAGGCAATACAACATTTGTATATGTCGAATAAGACCAAATATGAACCCATATGGCGCATTATTGATTGGAGGTGGGATCGACAACTCCACCAATATATTCATCATGTTGTTGACTATTTGAACCCCAAGTTTCTTTTCTTCCCTTCCTTCAAAGTAGATGCAAACGTTATGCTTGGTCTCAACACATGTTGATAAGAACCTTTCAGACCTCATACTTGATGAGATATAGATTTATAAGATGGTGGAGGGAGAATTATTTTCTTCAAATCTTTGCATTCGTAGAAGAGCCACTCTGCAACTAGGTAAATAAATTATGTATTAATTTTTATTTGCTATTTATTTTGACTTTTCAATTTACTAAAATCCTTACAAAGTTATAAATGTTATCCTTGTAGATTTGTGGTGGAAGGATTATGGTGTCACAACACCTAATCTTCAAAAGTTTGTGATTTGTATTTTATCCCAGCCTTGTAATGCTTTTGATTGTGAGCACACAACTAGAGTGTTTTTGAGGACATTCACACAAACAAGCACGATAGGTTGGCTCACAAGCACTTGAATGGCTTTTTTTATGTGCGCTACAACCTTGGGTTGCATGAAAAGGAGGTAAAAGGGTAGCATACTCATCATGCACTTGTCCTTGATGACAATAATCCATATTTAGATTGCATTGTTGAGCCTGATGATGTTGATGTGGATTCATTGTTAACCCATGATAACTCGCCTAATTTGGAGACGAAGGCAGCCAAATGGGAATTGTGTGGCATCATTTGAGGTAGAAGGTAAGGTTGGTGAGCCATTAGGGGCATGTTCCTCACATACACAGCATGATCTTATCACTATGGATGAGGCATCTATTCAGGTGAGTATTGAGAATATTATAGTTATACCATCCACTTCCACAACACATTGAAAGCGGCAACAAACTTTTTTAAACTTTAGTAGTATAAGAAATTTATAATTTACATTTTTATTGATATTGAAACTTGAAGTTCATATGTATTCAAAGGTTGAACACATTTTTTTGTCTAGGATATGTATTTAAACTCTAATTTTGATTTATATATGATGAAAAAAAATAATATATTCTAAAAATTAAGTAGAATGTGAGTTTTCTAAGAATATTTTTAATAATTCATATATCTTTAAATGTTCAATAAATTTAATGAGTTTTTGTTGAGCCCCAAGTTTTAAAAAAATTTGGCCTACCAAGTAATTATCGAGTCCAAGTTTTATGACTATAATTCATACCGTTAGTCATTGATAGAACTGTCAATCCATTTGTTTTCTTCTCCTTCTCATCCATGCTCCTCAAATTGTGCCCCCTTTCTTGTTCATTCTCTCCCATACTTTCATTCTTTGACATGTTGTAACTATATCATTTGTCTTTAGGCATGGCCCCCTCCTCCTCTTGGGATCTATCTTTCACGATTTTTCTCTTTTTGTTCTTATTTCTTTACTAGTCCTCTCTTTCCCCCCTTTACTCTTTATCTCTTCACTCTTCCCAACCCACCTAGTCATTTTGGCCTTTTTTGCCTTATTTATTTTAATAAGATCATTATTATCATTTTATTATGGTTTAATTTATTTTCATTCCATTATTCATATTACTATGTACATCAATAATCATTATTTTAATTCTTGATTACTTTAGCCTTCTCTTCCTCTTCTTGGTTTCCACTACCTTGTTCAGCAGCACACTACTTATGAGTGTTTTCCAGCAATCCTTTTACCATTCTCTCAATTTAATGAAGGATCATGGAGTGTGATCCACAATGTTGATACAAAAATATATACAGTTAATAACTTAATTCCAAAAGCTTGTTAAGTAAATCTATGGACTGACAATCTTGTGTTCATCAATGCATTACTTCACTCCAGATATATAATTACCATTATGGTCTGTTATATACTTGAACGAAATTATCTACAACTTTCTTTGCTTATAAATGATGTGCTGAAATAATTTTTTTTTGAGACCACTCAATTAAACAAGTTCCTAGCCATCATTTTGGCTGTTGTGCTTAACATACTAACAAGAAAAAAATTACCTTTCCAAAACGTTTTCTTTGAAAATGCAACATTAACAAAGATCCGTAGTATGCACTGATTATTGTTTTTATCAGACGTCCTTTCCACATCCCATAGGCCCTGAATGTTGGCAATTGGCAATACATTAAATATGTAAAGGCATTAATATAATAATAAATATTACCAAAAACTTTGCAAGAAAGATTGGTATCCCATATCTTGTTATGTAAATCATTCAATCACATGATCATGTTATAAACTCTGAAAGAAAACTAAAGTTCACTCACAGGACTCATATGTACATTTTCAAACATGATATCTAAACATCGAATGAAGAATATTAGCCTGTATTTCTATTTATTGATTTAAATTTTGTTAGTCTCCCAAGTCACAAGCCATGATGTATCAGTGTTAGGATATGTATGTTGATTATCAATTTGTAGGAACTATCATGTATTAAGGTATTTTGTTTGAGTTATTGAAGAGTCTCGAGTTACAGTATCAGAATATAATTAATGTAGTAGGAATTTTCTTGTAAATTAAGGAATTTGAAAGCAGATGCATGATTTTAGCCAAAAGTAATTCACATCTGAGATATTAAGTGTCGTGGAAATTCTTATGAATCGCAGTGGACTTTATTCATACAAGGTGATGGAAAAAAGATGTATACTTCATGATATCACTTCTAATAACTTTAGTTTATGGTGATATCATGGATTATACTCCCTTATGTTTGTTGCTGCTCAATACATATGTTATAGTACCAAAGCCGTGATCCTAGCCTTTCTCCCTCTTTGAAGCAATATGTGAAGAATGCAGATATGCTCTCCACTTTGGTTTGTGAAGGATTTTGAGTAAGGAAAGAATAAATTTTTATCTTGCAAAAGAGCTGTTTTCTCATCAACAATTGCCTACTTAAAAGCCAGATTATTTTTTTTGAGTCCTTTCACATTTGAGAACAGAGCATCAGGCATAAGGACACAACTGCCTTTTCTGAAGCCTTAGTTGAATGTTCTTTGGTGATTAATAGTGTTTAAAGTAATCCTACTCACAACTGGACACTTGCAGGTATAGTCATTTCTATTCTTCTCAAACACGTACATTTAAGTACCATTGGATTGAGCCTGGAGACTTAAATGGAGTAAATACACATCAAAAAAAATTAATAGGGTGTTCATGTCTGGCATTGAAAGTGTTGGTAATTTGCACTGAGATATTTGTGCATGGGAGATTAATTAAGGTTAAGGTTTAATAATGTGAAACATAGGCACATTAGTTGGCAAGCATAATCAAAGCCAACCTTACATAATATATGCTCCGTTGAAGTCCTGTGCCAGTCATGTAGACCTGCATTGGATCTCATATAAATGATATTTTGGTGTCTTAAGCTTTTCAAAATAATTTTTGGCCCTTTTATTGGTTTTAAAAAAATTTAAAGAGATTTGATCTCTTTGACAAGTGGTTAGTTTTTTTATCGGATCAATGGTGTGTTGGTAATTACTAATTAGCTATTATTTGGCAATGATACAACATACTGTACACAGACTATGATTTTAATATCAAATATGTTAATAATCAACATAATACAATCATTCAATAGTGAGTCAGACAAATTTTAAATGAACACGTGTTTCACCAATAATATCAACTGTCAGCTGACTTCATCTTATATACTTTATTCAACCAGATAGATGAAGCCCAGGTCCACATAAACCACAATGATTTTCCAGTAAATCATGCCTCATTGCCTCAGCTTTTGCTCTGATCATGCTGAACACTCATGGTTCAGAGGAACTATATTTTACCTCCACTCTAGACAACAATCTACTTGTGAAAAAGATAGGACAATCTAGATTATGATTATCATCCTAAACCATAGGACATCCTATGACATACTTATAAAGCTTCTCCATGCATATGGAAATCTTTGTTGCAATTAGAAGAGAAAGGATAGTTGCATTTAATAATCTTGACTTGGGGTCTTCAAAAGACATTTATGTTGATATAGGCAAAGGGATCCCTTTCATAGTTAGTACATCCAGTGGTAAGATACATATGCTTGTTGGCGAAAAATCTTACACCTCGGAGTGCAGGTTTGTAATGACAGCTATGTACACTCACGAATGAGTGCTCTTCAAATTAGGAGGAAGCTCCCGCCGAAGCTCCCTGTGCTGGAATGCATGAAAAGAAAAAAGTAATCTAAGTCCTATCTTTTGTTCTCAGCTGAAGAGGCACAAGGTTAAGAAAACCAAGAACGCGGCAGCTAAGGATTTTCTGGTTTTATCATTAACTACAACTAAGCTAACTACTTTAAATCTATCCAGTTTCCTCAAGAAAACAGAGCATGAGGAAATGGAGCAGGGATTGACTATCGGACGATAAACGAGTTTAGACTCTCTACTTGAAGGCAAGGTGGCGCAACTATCATCTCAATCTAAACAAGTTTATTGGGTACAAAACAGATTTAAGATTTTACCAAGACAACCTTATGGAACCCTGTGTGGCATAACACTTGATTGAAATAGTAAAATCTTCACAAAACAGCCTTTATCACCACAATCTCACGAAACCCTATGTGGCATAACCTTTAATTATAATGATAAAGATTCACAAAACAGATTTATCACCGTAACTTCTCGAAACCCTATGTGGCATAACGATTGATCACAATGGTAAATTAACACAAAACAGCCTTTATCATCTCAATCTCTTGGAACCCTATGTGGCATAACAATTGACCTCAATGGTAAATATGTTCAAACAGATCTAACTATGGGAGGAATTTACCACGCCAATCTTATGGAACCCTATGTGGCATAACACTTGATTGAAAGTAGTAAAGACTTCACAAAACGATTTTATCATCACAATCTCACGAAACCCTATGTGGCATAACACTTGATTGAAATGATAAAAGATTCACAAGACATAAAGAATCCACCATTACAATTGCATGAAACCCTATGTGGCATAACACTTAATCATAATAGCTAAGACACATGAACAAATACCAAAAGAGCAATATTGAGGGCAAGGTAGGCGCAGCATATATTTCTCTCTCAAGCAAAAGTTATTTACAAATGAGCATAAGATCTTATTTATATACATTGTTGGCGAAAATCTAACACCTCCGAGGCAGTTTGTACGGACAACTATGTACACTACGCAATGAGTGCTCTTCAAATTAGGAGGGGAAGCTCCCTCGTTGTGCTGGAATGCATGAAAAGAGAAGTAATCTAAGTCCTGTCTTTTTGTTCTCAGCTGGAAGAGGCACAAGGTTAAGAAAACCAAGAACGCTGCAGCTAAGGATTTTCTGGTTTCGCAGATCATTAACTACAACTAAGCTAACTACTTTAAATCTATCCAGTTTCCTCAAGAAAACAGAGCATGAGGAAATGGAGCAGGGATTGACTATCGGACGATAAACGAGTTTAGACTCTCTACTTGAAGGCAAGGTGGCGCAACTATCATCTCAATCTAAACAAGTTTATTGGGCACAAAACAGATTTAAGAATTTACCAAGACAACCTTATGGAACCCTATGTGGCATAACACTTGATCGAAATAGTAAAGTCTTCACAAAACAGCCTTTATCATCACAACCTCACGAAACCCTATGTGGCATAACCTTTGACTATAATGATAAAGATTCACAAAACAGATTTATCACCGTAATTTCTCGAAACCCTATGTGGCATAACGATTTATCACAATGGTAAATTAACACAAAACAGATTTATCATCTCAATCTCTCGAAACCCTATGTGGCATAACAATTGACCTCAATGGTAAATATGTTCAAACAGATCTAACTATGGGAGGAATTTACCACGCCAATCTTATGGAACCCTATGTGGCATAACACTTGATTGAAAGTAGTAAAGACTTCACAAAACAGATTTATCATCACAATCTCATTAAACCCTATGTGGCATAACACTTGATTGAAATGATAAAAGATTCACAAGACATAAAGAATCCACCATTACAATTGTATGAAACCCTATGTGGCATAACACTTAATCATAATAGCAAAGACACATGAACAAATACCAAAAGAGCAATATTGAGGGCAAGGTAGGCGCAGCATATATTTCTCTCTCAAGCAAAAGTTAATTACAAATGAGCAAAGCTCTTATTTATATACATCAAGGTGTAGGGAACCCTAAAATCACCTTGTGTTAACTACAGTCTCGCAAATGCATGCAAGATTAATTATTAAACCCTAATGAAGTAAACTATATAGTTAACTGGAAAGCTACCATCGCTTAACTCGAAACATCTAATCTAAAATGAGAATTGTGCAGCATGCAGCACGCCCTATTGAGCTAAGTTAACTGGAAGACTATCATCAGTTAACGTAAAACCCTAAATAAAACTCCAAGTAAACAAGATGAATCTCGGAATAGACATGCATGAGGTGAGACAGCCAGCTAACTTGAAAGGGTAACGCCAAGTTAACTCCTGTGTATAATGTCTATCCTGAGAGGTGAGAAACTGAAGTCTACTGGTCGTGATCTCGAGCAACCAATCCCTCAACGAGGCTGTCAACTGCATCAGCATTTGAATGTCAGCAACTTGAGCAATCTTTGCAATCTTTGCACACTCAACCAGCATTTCACTGACTGGCAACTTTGGCGGCTCCGTAACTGAAGTGTTAGCCAACATCTCTTCTGCAGCTTGATACAAATCGGTCTCAGCTTTTCTGATGAAGTCATGGATTAAAACCGATTTGGTCTTGAATTCAGTCTGCGGTGTATTGTAATTTCAAAAACTCTCACCGTTGATCGCGGAACACGCTATATTCGACAACTTTCCGAAAGCTAAAAATAGCTCCGGCCGAGGGTAAAATAGCCTATCGGCGCTAATTTTCAGCTTAAAAATCTGGAGATATGGGTTTAAGAAGATTCTAAGACAACCTGCACGTCGAATGCTAAAATCTAACTTCTACTGACCATGCAAAGACTTTTCAGTTGAGAAAATTAGAAAATCAAGAACGAATGTTCTGAAGTTAAAAATTCCTGAAAAATCAAACACACGATTTTAATTCGAGGAAGCTATATGAAAATGATCCAGATGTTGAGACTTGTCAAATTTGCCAATTTCAAGAACATGCGAATTGTATACTGAGAGAAATTTGAGAATCAAGGAGGAAAAAGACG
>VDFB02237323.1:0-16209 GCA_007258455.2 Sequoia sempervirens
TTATGTAGGTCATAGGTATGGCTTCAACCCACTTGGTGAAGTACTCAGTTGCAGTTATAATGAATTTGTGGCCGTTGGATGGGGTGGGTGTGATTTTTCCAATGAGATCGAGTCCCCACTGTGAAAAGGGCCATGGTGTGATGATTGGATGAAGCTCTTGAGCTGGAGCATGGATGAGGTCCCCGTGTTACTGACACTGTAGACACTTCTTGACATATTCATGTGCCTCTCTGTCCATGGTAGGCCAGTAATATCCACTCCTCAGCAATTTCTTAGACAAGGTCATGCCACTCGAATGAGAACCACAGATGCCATTATGCACCTCAGTTAAGGCAGCCGAAGCCTCCTCAGGGTTAAGACATCTTAGTAAGGTTCCTTCTATGCTTCTGCGATAAAAGGTTTCTCCTAAAATGACAAAACGAGATGCTTTCTTGATAAAGGTTCGTCTAAGGCTTGAACGCAAATCGGCGGGAATGATACCTATCCTAAGGTATGTGTAAATGTCTTGGTACCACTGATCATTCAGACCAACGATTTCACCCACAAATTCTGACTCTGGTACCTTGAATGCTGGTACGAGAAGCTGCTCTACCAAGAAGTCATATTTTGGAACATTTGGAGGGATCTCTAAGAGTGATTCAATAGTTGCCATTGCGTCTGCTGCTCTGTTGTTGGTTCTTGGTACTTGCTCGAATGTGATGTCAACAAAAGATTCCTTGAGATTTTCCACCATCCTTTTGTATGGAGTTAGCTTATCATCCTTTGTTTGGTACTCATTGTTCACTTGATTTATGATAGGCTGTGAATCTCCATATACCTTCAATGCCATAATGTTCCACTGTACTGCTATCCTGAGACCTATAGTTAAAGCCGCATATTCTGCAATGTTGTTGGTACAAGGGAATGCTAGTTTGTATGATCTTGGTATACAATCCCCTTGTGGAGTGATGAAGAAGATACCAGCTCCTGAACCATGTTGTGTGTAGGATCCATCAAAGTATAGTTTCCAATGAGTAGTTATGTCAATGTTAAAAATGGATTCATCTGGAAATTCTGAAACAAGTGGGTTCTCTGCATAGATAGGTGCATCTGCCAGTTGGTCTGCAATGACCTGTCCCTTGATTGCCTTGCGCTCCACATACTCAATGTCATATTCTGATAATATCATTACCCACTTAGCCATTCTTCCTGTAAGCATTGCCTTTGAAAGAAGATACTTTAAGGGATCAAGTTTAGCTATGAGTTTGATCTTGTGTGCCAACATGTAGTGTCTGAATTTTTGGGATGCAAACACCACTGCTAGGAAAGCTTTTTCAATGAATGTATAGTTTAACTC
Source organism: Sequoia sempervirens (assembly GCA_007258455.2). Taxonomy (NCBI): domain Eukaryota; kingdom Viridiplantae; phylum Streptophyta; class Pinopsida; order Cupressales; family Cupressaceae; genus Sequoia; species Sequoia sempervirens. Next base: position 1,337 of record VDFB02237323.1, read on the forward strand.
ATGGCCCACCATTGTACGGCTAATGTAGTAGATGGCTCTTTCTGTTCCATTTTCATCATGTTGTGCTAGGAGAGCACCAAGGGCTGCTGCAGTTGCTGAGATATAAAGGATTAATGGTTTGTTATGAATTGGAGGCCTTAGTACTGGAGGTGTTAACAGATATTCCTTGATTTTGTTGAAGGCTTGTTCACATTTGTCATCCCATTTGTATGCTACCCCCTTGTGGAGTAAGTGAGAGTAAGGGATTTGTTTGTCTGCTAATTGTGCTATGAACCTGCGAATTGACTGAAGCCTTCCTTGGAGACCTCTCAGTTGTTTCAATGTCCTAGGAGCTTCCATTTCAAGTATTGCTTTCACCTTTGCTGGATCAATCTCAATGCCTCTCATTGACACTATGTAGCCCAACAACTTTCCTGATTGTACGCCAAAGACACACTTCTTGGGATTCAAACGAACCTTGTATTCTTCTAGTCTGTCAAAGATAGCACTCAAGACTGATATATGATCCTTCCTCTTTTTGGATTTGCCCAAGATGTCATCGACATAGTCCTCAATTGTTTTGTGGATCATGTCATGGAATATTAGTGTCATGGCCCTTTGGTATGTGGCCCCGGCGTTCTTTAGGCCGAATGGCATTACGTTCCAGCAGTATGTTCCCCATGGGCAAGTGAAAGCCGTCTTGTGTTGATCTTCTTTTGCTATCATAATCTGGTTGTATCCTGAAAATCTGTCCATAAGTGATAGCATCTCATGCCCTGCTGTCATGTCTACTATCATGTCGATGTTAGGCAACGGAAAATCATCCTTTGGGCAAGCCTTGTTCAAGTCCCTAAAGTCCGTACAGATTCTTATGGCTCCGTCGGGCTTTGATACGGGTACCAAGTTCGATACCCATTCTGGATAATCAATTGGTCGAATGAATCCCACATCTAATAGCTTTTTGAGCTCCATTTTGACTAACAAAGCAATTTGAGGATGCATTTTGTGAAGCTTATGTCTCACAGGTTTAGCTTTAGGATAGACTGCCAAGTGATGAACCACTACCTCTGGATCCAATCCTGGCATATCAGCATAGGTCCACGCAAAATTTATCTTCCTTTCCTTTAAGAAGGTAGCCAACTCCTCTTGTTCTTTGCATAATAATGACTCAGCGTAGAATGTAATATGAGGAGTTTCTTGTGTTCCCATATTGATGGGGTTGCACTTTTCTGCTAGCATAGCTGACTTTTCTTGGTGTATAGCTGTAAGAGGAAGATTGAATCCCCCATCCTCAGGCGCCTCAGAGAGGTTTTCACCATTGGATGCATCCTTTCTTTTTACTTTTTCAGAGTCAGAGAGTGCCACAAGGTGGTTTTCACTCAAGGACTTGGAGATTATTCTCAATTTTTTATTTTTGTGACTGAGGGATTCAATCGTTTCTCCATAGTATGCATGTGTATCTAGCTCTATGATGAAACCTTCCTTATGATCTCCACATGGAATGTCATCCCTAAGTCCCATGAATTCTGAGAGTGCCTCATCATTTTCAAACATGTCAAGAATTGGTGGTCCTCGTTGGTCATAATCAATCAGTTGGGGATAGACTAATCGGATTTCATTGCTTTGGTTTTCAGACTCATAAGATAAGGTGCTAATCATAAGGATGTTAGTATCCTCAAACAACAAAGATAATCCTATTTCTGGTGACTCAATTAAATCAGTGGGCATTCCTAAAGTCATGGAGGATTGTGGAGTAGCTATGGATTCCTGAGGAGGCATTCGATTCTGTCTACCATGGGCACCTCGACCAAGTACAGTTACCTTAGGAGTAGGATGACCAATGCCAAGATTTTTTATTTGCTTCTCAGGTATAATGGGTATTACACGCCCGTTATTATCTTGGCCTAACCCTTGGTTCCGGTTATAGCCCATCAAGAGCATCATCTTCATACCTTTGTTTCATTCGTCCATAGGCAATTCAACTGCCGGTATATCATCTCGATAAAGGAGATGAGATAGGTCCCCCTCTAATGTTTCCTGACCAAGATCTCCTGCACTTGTGAAGGTAGGGTTTCGTTCATAGGAGCCTTGAGATGTTGAAGCTTCTTGTGATTGTGGTCGTCCTCTTGATCTAGGAGATTGTGGTAGCTCTCCTACTACAAAAGCATTCTTAGGCATTGAATAGTTTCCACAACCATCATCTTGTATTATGACTTTGATATCAGAAAAGGCGGGGATGGCGGGGGTGGAGGGTGTCTCTGTCGTAGAAGTGAGAGTGGCGGGATCCACGTAAGGTGTTGATGGGCCTTCATCGTTCTTGGGTACTTGCGGGATCTTGTAGTATTTTGCCTCTAGATTTTTGCAGTAGGCAAATGGCTCAGGATCTCCATGGATAGTAACCTCTTGACCTTCATGTGTGAATTTCACACATTGATGAAAGGTTGAAGCTACAGCTTGCATTGCATGTATCCATGGTCGCCCTATGAGAATGTTGTATGGTAAATCGAGGTCCAAGACCTGACAGTTGGTTTGCATGATGGCGGGTCCAACCTGGACAGGAAGCTGAATGGTGCCTTGGGATACCCTTTCCTGGTCATCGTATGCTCTTATTGTGATGCCTTTTCCTTTGTCAATTGAATCCTCTGAAATGTTCAAATTCTTTAGAAGCTTTAAGGAGCAAATATTTAAGCCTGCACCTCCATCCACCAAGACTCTCTTGACTTTCTTTTTATTTACGTACACCTCCAGATGAAGCACATGGTTGTGAGATGGTTGTGTGGGGAAGTCTTGTTCAGAAAATGTAAGAATGTTAGGTGTGGTGATACTTGCGACCATAGCTTGGAATTGTTCTGCATCTAGATCTGCGGGGACAGTAGATGACGCCAAAGCTTCTTCTAGAATCTTTTTGTGTGCAGATGAGATTTTGAGTAACTCCATGATGGAGATATGTGCAGGGGTTCTTTTCAATTGATCCAAGACATTATAGCCACTAGGGTTAGACCTTGGATTGGATGTGGAATTTCTGCTTGGTTGGGATGGTGCTGCAATGGTAACCTTTCCACCTCTTGTGGTGACTCCACAATCGGCTTGGGCCCCTTTGATGGTGATGACTCCACAAAACTCATCTAAACAAGCGACAACACCCTCGTATGTGTGGTTGACATTTTTATAAGCCCCTTTTCCTTTGTCTTGATCTTTGTTTCCTTTGTTACCATGATTCGGCATCGGATTCGTGTAAATCTTGAGATCTTTGTTTCCTGATGGTGCTTCCACATCTATGATTTTGTCATCTATGAGGTCTTGAATTAGATTTTTGAGCCTCATGCAGTTGTTTGTCGTGTGTCCCTTGAGTTTGTGGAAGTCGCAAAGATAATTTTCATTATACCATGGTGGCTTGACCGATGGTTCTTGATAATTATTATGTGTAGGGACCGTTATCAATTTTTCATCTACCAATCTTTTCATGATTGCTTCAGCAGGTTCCCCAAGGAGTGTGTATTTTCGTTTGGGGAAGAACTTGTTTCGCTGTGGTCTTCCCTGATTATCAATGTTGTTTGTGTTTTGGTTATGGGATGGTTGGACCACAGTATTGACTTGTCGATTGCTTTGATTGGTATTTTGGTGTTGTTGTTGTTGGGATGGTGGATTGTTCTTCCGTGGGGCACTAATGACAACTTTGGCGTCAACGACACCATCATTGGTTACATTACGATTCTTTGCCCATGTTCGTGGTTTGTCATGATAATTGGATGATGAGCGGCCTTCTTGATATGATGAAGTTTCTCCCTGTGTGGCAAGGGCTCGTTCGATATTGAGCGCGCTAGGGATCAATTGGTCGTAAGTGGTGATGTTTTGCACTTTGAGGTGGAAGGACAAGGGTCCATCAAGATTTGCAATGATAGTTCCCACTTGTTGCTCTTCAGGCATAGACCACTTGCTTTGATTAGCTTTGGATCGCCATCGTTGTAAGAAAGCACCGAATGATTCATTTTTCCCTTGTTTGAGAGATGATAATTCCTGTAAGCTAACCTCCATGGGAGTGTTGAAGGAATAATTATGTATGAAGGCATCCACGATTTCCTGGAATTTTTTGATTCCAGAAAGTCGAGAAAACCAATCAATAGCGTTTCCAGCCAAGCTTCTTGGGAATAATCTCATCAAGTACGTTTCGTCGTGGCCACCTCCATGCAATGTACTTGAAATTCCCTGATGTGATCTTCAGGGTTACCCGTTCCGCGATATTTGTCAAATTTAGGGATCTCAAACCCTTTTGGGAATGGTTTCATTTCTACGCTCCTATCAAATGGATAAGGGCATAGGTTTTTTTGTGGTTTTGGTGTCTTTCCTGATTGAAGGTCAAGCACTTGTTGTGACAGAAATTTTATTTGTGCGGTGACATCCAATTGTGGATCAGGAGGTGGAATGAAGGTGTTCTGGGGGGGTGGAGTGGGTGTTTGAATGGGTGGAATGTTTGCTTGTTGTGCCATGTATGCTTTTAACAACGCTTGTTGTTGATCTTGTTGTTGTTGCGCTAATAGAGCTTGTTGTTGTGCTTGATGTTGTTGGTCCAACAATGCTTGTTGTTGGTCAGCTAGGGCTTGTTGGGCTGCTTCTTGTTGCTCTTGGTATTGCTCTAACGCTTTCTGATATGCGAGTTGTTGGGCTGCTTGTTGTTGTGCAAAGTACTGCGCTTGTGCTTGCACTCGTGCTTGGGCATCTTGGGCATCTTTTGCAGCTTGTGCAGCTTGAGCAGCTTGTGCGGCTTGTGACTTGAAGCTTGTGCAGCTTGTGTAGCTCGTTGTTGTTGTTGCAACAAAGCTTGGGCTTGTGCTGCTTGTTGTGCTTGTTGTTGTTGCAGCGATGTTTGAGCTTGATTTTGCCGTGAAGCTTGAGAAGCGTGTGTGGTTATAGGTGCTTGCTGAATTGTTTGATATTGTTGGAGCAATTGTTGGTATGCTTTGAATGCAGCATTGTAATGGCTTACTTGGCTTGGTCGCAGTGGTGGTGGTGGTGGGATCGGAATTGTGTTGGAAGTTTGAGATGTGCTTAGAGCGATGGTGGGAGGTTGCGATGTAAGGGGTATGATGGGGGTAGTGGAAGTTTGAGGTATAGTGGATGTAGTGGTTGGAGTGAATGTGGTGATAGGTGCATTTGGGATGGGTGAAGTGATAGGAATGGTGGGACTAGGTGAAGTGGTAGGAATGGTAGAGATGAGCGAAATAGTGGGTATTTGAGAGACCGTATTTTGATTAGCTATCATGTGTTGGTTTGATGTGGATGGTGTGTTTGAAAGATGCGATGTACCCCCTTGGTTGGATGAATTGATTTGGATGGGGCGATTTATGTTAGGGAAAGGTGGAAATTTAGGTAAAGGGGGGATCCCTAAACCAAAATATGGTGTTGACGTGGTGGGAGGTGTGAATGATTTGAATGGTGGAAAATTTTCTTGTGCAAATGAAGAGACAAATCCGTAGGGTCTCTCTATTTCGGATGAGCTTGCTTGTACCAAAGGTCTAGACACTTGCGTGTCAAGGGAAAATGATGAGGTGGTATGGTAAGGAACCTCAGATGTATCGATAAATCCAAGTGGGTTGTAAAGTGGATTTTGATGCGTGTTGAAGAGGGTATCATCCTCATTGATAGTAGGTTCTATGGTGGTAATGGAAGTGGTTGATTGTGGAAGGGTGTTTTGGTCATTTGGTACAAGAAGCTCATCCTCAATAGTGTTGAGAATTGATGGATTTATTTTAGCCATTGCGCGAAGAAACTTTTGTAGTTTTGGTTGTTTGAGCATCTCAAGAACTTCTTCCTCACTTAGTTCTGTTGGTGTGATGTCTTCCACCAAGACCTCTTTTTGTGGATCGTGTGTAGTGATAGTGAGGTCTGGAAGTGGTGTGTTTTGGATTTCTGGAATGTTTTGGCTTAGATCACTTGTGGTTGATGTTTCTTGATTTAACTCCATGTTCCTCTTGTGTTGTGATCTTGTTTGAACCATAAAAGAGCAAACTAGGATGTGTAAAAGATCAAAGATGTGAAGATGAAAGGTGTATGATATATGGGTGAGAATGGAAGTTTTGAATTTGTATTGAAAATCTTGATGTGATGCTAGGTACTTTGGGTTTGCTTTGATTGATGTTTAGACTTTGAATTCTGTCTTTTGAATGTTGATGTTTGAGCAAGAGATATCCCCAAGATGTTTGGATGATGATCTAAAAAAGATAACTAATGCTCATAAAGGATAATTTGATTTAGGAGTGAGAATAGGATGTGTCTACTCACAAGCTAACCAAAAGATAATCCAAATTAGTGATGGGAGAAGGATGCATCTATCCACCATTAATTGGAACAAAGTGATAATTCAACTAAGCATGTGCAAAAGGATTCATTCACACACACTTGAGTTGAACAAGTTTGATGTTGATGTTTGAAGAACTCAAAGTCTCATGTTTGAAAAGTTTTGATGTCTACCAAAGGAGCCTAGCATAGTTGTATCAAGATTTTCTCAAAATGTTGGTGAGATGTTTATGGTTGATGATGTTTTTGATGGATGAATGTTTGTTTTGATCTTAGAATGACCCTAGTTTAGACTTTTGTTTAACAAGACCAAGGTATTGAAGAACGTGTTATGCCCTAAGCAAGGTATCCAATCCCTTGAAACAATCATTGATTTTGTGTGTAGTAAAATGAATATAAAGTGGGGTTGTCTCTTGAAGCATGTCGATAGAAATTAGCCAACAAATTTTCTCTAAAATCATATAACCTTTTGAGTTTTTGTTGATGTTGCTTTGGGCTAAGTTTCCTTTTCTTGGGTTTTTGTATCTTGATCTTGTGAGAAATCATTGAAAAGACATGTGTGGGGCTCAATTGTTTATCTTTGCTTTTAATGACTTCTTTTTACCAAATACACTTTCTTGATTATGTTTCAAACTAAAGATGTCCTATGTCAAAATTCCTTTTCTTCCCACAAAGTGTTGTGTGGGAGTTCCAAGAAATTGAGGCAAAGGGATTTCCTAGGTTAACCCTAGTTAGAGCAAATGACGATATAAATTCAAGTGATGAGAAACCTCTAAGGACATAATCCCAAGGGAAGGCAACAACACTTAAATTTGTCAAAAGGTATTTGCTCTATCAAAAGGGGTTTGAAATTTGCATGATCATGTTTAAGTGTTTGTTTTTCCAATGTTTACGAACAAGCATGTGTTTTTGTAACCCAAAAGCATGTACAATCCTATGGATGTGATAGACAATGTTTGTTGAGTCCCCACTTGGACAAGTCCAGCTACGCCTACTTTTAGCGGATGGTTAGATGCTTGACCCCACTGGCTCCCCTCCACGGCACTCACTTATACGGGGCAGCCAAGCACCAACACCCATGAAACTCCCATGGCATGCTTTCCATCTCTACTAAAAGCCGTAAAATTGTGGGGCGGCTTCAGAACGACCGCTCTTGCACCAACAAACGATTAAGGATTTTGGCAAATTCTAGCACATGGGGTCTAGTAGGACTTTTCTCAGAGAGTTGACTAACGGCGAGTCCCCTTCGATCCCATTGTCGAGGTCAAGCGCGATTGGCGCGCTTTCCAATATCCACATTTATATCCCTGGAAATGCACTTTAGAGTGTTACCGGTTGGCCGTTCCCTTGGTGATTACTTTTCCCACAAGTGGGCCCTCTAAGATAAACAAAAGCGAATGAAGAACAATATTCGTAACTCGATCAATCCTTGTAGGCAACAAAGAGAGAGAATGTACGCAACAAAGTCCCCACTCACACTCGCACAATAGTTTGTTCAATTTTAAGCCCAAATCGAAGTGTGGAGGTGATTGCTTTATCTCAACCCAAAGTCATGGAAAAGACCTTTTGATTCTCAAGATCGCTATAAAGCGCGAGAGAAGCGCATACGTCCTTTTCCAATGGATTTAGTCTAAGTAAGCCCTCACAAACAAACAAAACTACACTTGTTCTTTTTAAACCCTCAAATGCAATGATGATTTCATTTTAAAGCACCAAATGAAGTGTGAGAAATTGCCTTGTTCAATTGTTAATCCAATAAAACCAAATCTAGTAAGTTGTGATCCTAAAGTTCATTTTAACCTTTGCAAGAAATGAAAAAGGTTCTTTTTAATCCCAATTGAAAACTAGTGTCCTAAGAAGGAGAAGGATGACAAATTCTTTGAAGAAGTGTTAAACAAACACTTAAGTGTTAAAAAACACTTTGATTAGATAAAATATCATCTCCATGCTCCTCTTTCTTTTGATTTCAATTTCCAACCTACAAAAGTGATCAAAATGTTAGATGAGATCAAAAGAAACAAAAGGATATAGGGGTTAGATAAACCATTTACCAAAACACCCTAAAACTTAGCCAAGTTATCATGTGTTTACTTTAAATGTAAATTTGAAAATTTTAACTAATTTAAAGTTAAGAAACACCTACACCATTGGATAGCTTGTGAAATTCTACCCTATTTTAAAAAAAAAAGCATCAAAAAAGACCTACGTATGACCAAGATATGGTCATTTTAAAATTGAATCTAAAAACACTAAAATAGTGATCATATGCGGGTTAATGAATAGTGCTGTCAAAAAACAGCGAAATTTTATTAAAAAACGTGTTGGATTTGAGGTGTATGCCCTCCTTCTAGCGCCAATATGTGAACCATTTGAATCTATACCTTGCACAAACACAATAAACATGCAAACAATTAGATCAAACACAAGATTAGAAACCAATAATTCCTCAAGAAATCCATTTGAAATTTGCAAAAGATAAGAAATGAAAATGAAGAACACAAATGAAACAATTAAATCCTATCTAATGCAAGCAAACTCTTGATCTCTTGAGGGAGTTGGTGCAAATAGGTGTGTGGAGATTTGCCCTTTCCCAACTCCTTGAATGCAAATGTTGATTGAAGATGATTGATCCACTTGATGAAGACTTTGAATGTATGCTCCAAACTTAAAATCTGCAAAAAAACCTAGCTATGATTCAATGAGATGGATGAGGATTGCTAAGTATTTTAGCATGGTAACTTTGCTTGAGATGTGGATGCTAAAATGAATGGTGAAGCATTGTATTTATAGAATGATAAGTTGAAGAGATGTCCAAATTTGATCAATGTGGGACAAAGATTCAACCAATGATATAATGCCACTTGTCAACATGTGAGAGGATGAAGGTTGAGCAAGTTTTGAGGATTGTGCAAGTTTGAAATTTGAATTTGATGAGATGACATGTTTAGGGGGGATGAAAAAATGAGTTAAATGCCAAGTGGGAGACATGTAAGAGACAATGTAAGAGCTTTAAATGCTTTGTTGGATGGACAAGTCCTTTTGGGGGAGATTTCAAATTTGAGGAATATTCCCACTTAGATGCCTTTTGAATGAAAATAGGAATTATTAAATCAAATAAATGATTTAATTGTGCAAGTTGCAAAATCTAGAGGATTTGAGTGATTAGGATTAAATTAATCGATTTGATTAATTTAAGGATATTTAGCTGATTTGACAATTTGATTTAGATTTTTGGATTAATTTAAATCAAAAGAGAGGAATATGATAAGAAGGCTAATTAAATAAAGATTTTGATTTATTTAATTAAAAGGATGGTACTAGATTAAATTAAATAAGGTTTTAATTTATTTAATTTATGAATAGATTTTAGAGATTTAATCAAATAAATTGATTATTTAATTAAATAGGATAATTAGATCGAGATGAATTGATTTAATTAACAAGGGAAAGTGACTTAATTAGACAAAATAATTTATTTAATTAAGAGACGAATATTGATGAATTTAATCAGATAGGGGAATTTGATTAAACAGTTAGACCGAGGGATGATTTAGGAAGAAACGATGTTAGTAGATCAAAGTTAGATGCGCAATGTCAACTTGTACATTTTGCATGTCTACACATGTAAATCCTAGTCTATAAGTTTAGGATGTTTAAGAGATAGGCTAATGGTGCAGATGTGCAAGCAGTCGATCATGGAAGAGAGGTCAGTGTGATCTACATCATCGTATGCGTGTATTATGGATTCCTCCTATGGTATATCTTCAAGGAGACTATTGCCCTCATTGATGTTATTAGAGGCACTAGATGATGCTATAGGTACCTTTTGTTTTGTGTCATGCCCCAAGCCTAAGTTTCTTGGTCTTATTGTAGCCTCAATATGGTGTTTCCTTCCTTGCTCTTCAGTGCCAAGGCCTCCCCCCTGATAATTGTACTTCTTGACGAACTTAGATGGCCAAGGATAGTTCTCTTGGAAATATTCTTTGAAAGGAGGGGAGGGATCAGGTTCCTCACAGTAGACCCATTGGCTTATTTCATCTTCTGGCGCATCTTGTCTTAACCTGGGAGAGCAAAAGGTGTTGGACCCCATGTTCAAAACATTAAAGGTGATGGTATTGTCTTCTAGTTTTGGTGTAGATTGCAGAGGTTGGCCATATGTGTATGGTGAGGGTGGCATGGTTGCCACGTTCAAGGTTGTGCGCATCTCATATTCACCACATCACTTGTCAATGATATGGACTTTAGTGAGGGTGGAATCAGATGTGGATGATGAAGTGGTGGCTAATGTGGTGGTAGATGATTGGGATGATGATGTATGTGGTGGTCCCATTTCCACTCCAGAACAATAGTGGGAATGAGGAAAATAAGCTTCTAATGCACGGTAGTATTCAAATGGTTGGGGATCCGCGTGTATTGTGACTTCTACCCCATTGAATGGAAATTTTAGGCATTGATGGTATGTGGAAAAAATGGCTTGCATGGCATGAATCCATGGACGGTAGAGGAGGAGGTTATAGGGGAGTTCCAGATCAAGGACATGACAAGTAGTGTATTGCACAACTAGGCCAACCTGAATTGGAAGACATATTGTACCTTCAGAATCATGCTCCACATTATCATACACCTTGATTGTGATGACCTGATTATTTAAATCAACATGGTTGTATCCAACCTATCTTATGAACTTCAATGTACAAAGGTTTAGGGCAGAACCATTATCTACCAAGACCCTTTTTACTTTGTGACAGTTTACCAAGAGCTCTAGATGAAGGGGACGATTATGATTGGAGTTGATATAGGGCATGCCATTTTAGCTAAAACCCAGTTGATAGGTGGCGGAGAGGTGCCCTACCAATGCTTGAATTTGTGTAGGGTCTATATCATTAGGAACTTGGGTGTCCCGTAAGGCCTTATTTAGGATTTCTTGGTGTGTGAGGGAAGACTTAAGCAAGTCCAAAATGGATATCTATGCCGAAGTATTTCCTAGATGATCAAGAATGTTTTATTGAGAATTGATAGGATGTGGTTGGGTGGATGCAGAGGCTCTAGGGACTATGATGTGGGTTCGACGGGTGGTAACAACACATTTTGAATCCTTTCCTTTTACGCGTATCATAGATACACATGGTTCTACTTTTTTGATATGCATAACGATACCCTTATAATTGAATGCCATATTCTTATAATTGATGTTATTGGCGGTGTTATCCTAATTATTGCTATTACTAGGTCTTGGGGTGGTGTTTGATGTACTAGGACCTTGTTTATGCTTAGGGAAAGCATTTTGATATATTTGCAATTGAGCATTGGATGAAGATGTCGTATTGGCATCCACATGTATATCACCTCGATCTATAAGATCCTAGATGTACATTTTCAGACCTTGACACATGTTCAATGTATGCCCTTTAATCTTGTGGAACTCACAATATTCATTTTCTTTGAACCAATTTGGTTTGGGCTTGGATTCATCGAGTGGCTTGGTCACAGGATATGTAATTGGGTAATTGGCTTGAAGAAGCCTATTAAACATGACACTTAGGGGTTCCCCTAGTTGAGTGAATTGACGTTTGTCGATCCCTTGGTTATTTTGATTTGATTGTTGGTTGGGATGAGGTGCCCCTTGTGGCACTGATATGGCATGAGGGTTTGACTACTGAGGGGGATATTGCGGCTTCTACAAAGCATTGGCCACTTGGATGTGTCTAGTGTTGGTGACACCATCATTGACAACATTTTTGTTTTTGTTCCAATAACGGGGCTTGTCCTCAGACAAATTCTCCTTGTCAAAGTTAAATATTTTGACTAGCCCTTTAGCAATGAGGGCTCTCTCAAGAATAGGACCTTTCTCCACGATTTCAACAAAGGTCGTGACACAATGGAGTCTAAAGTTGTGGGCCATGTTTGGATGGGATTTTTTGATGAACAAGGTGACCATGTCCTTTTCCCATAATGGAGATTTCATGCGACTGGCGAAGGCTTGCCATCTTTGAAGATAGCTGGTAAAGGTTTCTCCCTCCTGCTGCTTTTCCTTAAGGAGATCTAAGGTGTCAATATCCTTCTCTAGATTAAAGGAGAAATGGGAGACAAACTCTTCTAAAAGTTGTGCAAAGGACTTGATAGATCCTTTCTTAAGACCCATAAACCAATCAAGAGCTATTATGTGTAAACTCCTAGGGAACAATCTCATAAGGTAATTGTCCTTATGCATGACTTCTTGAAAGTGGGCATATAACTCTTGAAGGTGAGCTTTAGGGTCTTTGGTTCCTTTGTATTTATCAAATTTTGGCATTTCAAAATGTTTTGGGAAGGGCACCAATGAAACAGAAGGATCAAATGGGTAGGAACAAATGTCCTCAAACTTGAATGACTGTTTGCTAGTCCCAGCTTGTAAGTCCTTTAATGCAGCTTTGACTTCTTCTAGATCTTGATTGATAGGTGCCACGAGAGTCAGATTGGATGAACTAGGTTGATTGTATGGAGGATACTGCTGATATGATGAGGATGGTGTTGAAGCAACATGATCATAAGTGGGTTGATGTGTATATGGAGGTGTTTGTTGGTATTGATTGGTGTAAGCGGATTGTGGATTGACGTAAGGTGGATATGACAGATTTTGATGATAAGAGGTGGAAGCCGCTTTTTGGTATCGTGGTTGTTGTTGATAGTGTGAAGTAGATGGAGTTCCCTGCTAGTATTGTGTAGCAGCTTGATAGTACAATGACGTGGAAGCCCCTTGCTGGTATGACGATGGTTGCTAATAAGAAGAGGTGGATGAAGCACCTTGTTGATAAGGTGGTTGTTGATGTGTGTAGGATGTGGATGAAACACCTTGTTGGTATGAAGGCTGCTGGTGAGCGTAGTATGGATTGGGTTGATATTTGTTTGCAACATTGGGTTGTTGTGTGACATATGGAGGTTGTTGGGGATTAGACTGTTATTAGTATGGGTTTGTGTGTGATTGCAGAGGATTAGTGTAAGGAGGTAGTTGAATTCATGGGGAGTTTTGAGCGGTCACATGAATGATTAGGGGTGGACGTAGCAACATAAGCGGTGTACGTACTAGATGGGTGGTAAAGATATTGCATGAGAGGATTTTGTTGTGTTTGTATAGGAACGTGTGTATGATGGGGTGGTTGTTGTTGCTGTGGGGGTTGCTGATAAAATGGGCAAGATGGGATGTGATGTTGTTGTGGGACCATTGCAAGAGCTCCATGGGGTGGTTGCGGCAGCTGCGATGCAGTTTGCGTGACTTGATGCAGGGATTGTGTAGGAACAATAGTGTGCTGTTGAGGAATTGAAACATTTTGTTGCGGGATGGTAACATTTTGTTGCTGGATTGCGACGTTTTGCTATGGAGGTTGTTGATGGGGTGGTTGATATGAAACAACAATGGTAGTAGTATGTTGTGGTGGTGCTTGCATCACAGTGGATTGATGAGGATTAACATGAGGCTGCTGAAATTCATGGATATTACCTTGATGGGGCGGTGGTAGATTACCAACAGGTGTAGGTCCTGGAGGTGGTATTAATGCAAGGAGTGGGGTGCCCCTGGTGTTGATGGGTGGTTGACCAGGATGTTGAGGTAGAAGTGGTGGAGTAGGTGAAATATTTTGTGGCATGCCATAGGCATAGGGGTCATTAGGATTGGATGTAGTTGCAGAGGCTACAGACAAGAGGCGAGGATAACTGGTGACTTGGTTTATTACATCATTTTCGAACTCAAGATGATACCAATTCTCTATAGGTGGACCTTCGTGAATATATGAATTTCCTGGAACATTTGTCTGTGGATTTTGTGATGCGGGAAGGGACTAGGCGCAGGTATACTGTGACATATTGAAATTGGGTGGTGGTTTAACTCCTTTCATGATCAGAGTAGCAAGAATCTTATCCCCACGCTCGTTGAGGAGATGATCCGTCATTTGAACATAAGCAGTATTTCTTAGGTATTCGTCAACGGTGATTTCAGGTTGATTGACCATGTTCTTGTCTCCAGGTGGTGAGGTGTTTTGACTGTCAGTATTGGATTGTGATGATGCATCGTTATTGGGATGTTGAGGGATATTCGCACCGTTGTTGGGATCTTGTGGGATGTTTGCAACATTGTTGGGATCTTGTGGGATGTTTGTAGTATTATTGGGAAGTTTTGAAATGAAAGTCAAATGCAATGGAGATTTTGTTCAAATGAAAATTTGTGGTGAAATTATATTTGAGCCCGAAGCTTGTTGCTCCCTTGTCATATAAAAGGGAATTCAAGGCTCATTTGTAGGGAGAGAACTGATGAAAGCTCTAGCTAGGTTTTGAGTTGAATATATGGGTAGAAAGATAGGAATAGAATAGATAGCCTGTTTTGAGTTTTGGATGAATATATGCAAATTATCTTAAATTGTATGCAGATATGACTTATAAGCATGAATAAATGTATAATTCTAATATATTTTCTCTCATTATGTGGATTTGAGTGAATTTTGAATGAAATGTTAATGATGTTGTCATTCTTCTTTTGACAATTTGTTCAATTGTGTGTCTATGTTTTTGCTTTGATTCAAAAAAATCAATTAAATGCTTAAATGGAGTCATAAGATTACAATTATTTA
>VDFB02237324.1:0-10451 GCA_007258455.2 Sequoia sempervirens
CGGCTTTAAATGTATTAAGGGGTGGATTAAAGTGTTCTCTAGATGCACATGTTCTAAATCGACGGATATGTTATAATCTCACTGGAAAAGTTGTTCAAAGGTTAATGACATGGCTGGCGACTGTGTGAAAGGAATGAGATCAATGACGCCCGCTATCCCACTATCAGGGATTATAGGGATCACGATATCATGGGTAGGTGCCACGTGCCCTTCCTAAAGGATGAAATCTACGTGATCGTTGATGAGCTGTCTCTTCAAGATTGACAGTGCCTGCCATCTTGCGATTATGAATTTTGGGATCACAATGTCACGGGTGCCTACCACGTGTCTCATCCAATGAAGCCTAAGGAGTGAAGAAAGAATTCACCGGTTTTAAATGTATTATGGGGAAAATTACTAATGCGCTTGTAAGATGCACGTGTTTTATTTCAATGCAGATGTTATGATTTTAAGGGAAAAGCTACTCGACAGTTAAAGGAAAGGACGACAACCATTTTTGAAGGAGTAAGATTTATGGTAAAAAGATCGATGGTGCTCGCCATCCCATGATGGTAAATCAAAGGATTGCGATATCGCGGGCAACCGCCACATGACATTCCTTCGTGGTGTATGACATAGTGGGCCCCTTTATTTCCGTTTTGGTGATTATGTCAGCTTGTTTTGAAGATGGCCATCGATGATTTGATCAAACTGAAGGATCAATGACTCAAATTTAAATATATATCAAATTATGGTTGGAACCCTTCGTGCAACCCGTGAGTGGGATTTAATGGCGGATGAGACATCTGCTGGAAAGATTTGATTGACATAAAATCAATTTACTCATCTCATTTGTATAAAAAAGCATCCAAGTATTTCTTGAAAATAGTTTCAGAGCCAAAAGTGAAATTGTGAGCAGTTGTAGCAAGAAATTGGAGTTTGTGCGAAAAAATCTGAGTTAATTTTCTCTGTTTCCCAGTCATTCTGCACCTAAATTTGGGAAAGGGGGGTCTGCTATGCTTATCACTGAGTTCATTAAAATATTTTGTTAGGGCTATTGTTTAATCATAAATTGTGAGGAATTGCGATATTTTTACTCTGTAATTTCCTATCTCTGCTTAGTCATAGCCACTTGAAGTGTAACATTGTAGTGAGGCCCTAGTTTGTCTAAAATGGCACCAACCAAACAACACTTTGGCCACATTGAGTATTTGAAAAGAAAATTGTACGATGATTTCCTAGATCAATTTTTATTATCAACAAATGAGAGAAGGAAATTTTTGGTGTTGATGCAAGGGAAAATCCTAGGGGAGGGGTTGGTGTGTAATAATTCCAACATTGCTGATGCTAGGGTTCCACTCACAAGCTTAGAAATGTTCAGATTATGGTATGGACAGAGGAATTTTCCTCATCCTTTTTCAAATGGATGGATGTACAACATGAGAAAGCTAGTTGTTCCAAATGTGTTCCCTGATGTGGACTTACTTAGAGCAGTGGCCAAAAGATATGATCCTATCACATGGGTAATCTGAGATAATGATGGAGGGGTTCTATTAGAAATTGACAGAGATGTTATCCAATGGACTTTTGATTTGAGTGAGCCAAGTGATGACTTGGTTCCTATTAATCTTGAAGAAATGAAGTAGGAGTATACAAAATTGAAATCTCTTTTTAGGGTTAAGCTGCTTCCACCTCATCTGGTTAAGGTAGGGGGTTCACAATTTCATGACTAAGAACCTCGTGATTGAATTGTTTCTTGGGAGAGCCTTCCGCTACTTTCTATTCACTATGCTAGATTTTGGTTTTTAGCCCCGGTGCAAGAATGCCCATTGCATACATGTTCATGGGGCGCAAAACAACACCCTAACTTCTTTGTAACATATGACTTCGCTTCTTTTTTGGTGGAGAGGATACATGAAGGACTGTCAAAGCTACAGAATGGTGATACTGGTACTCAATTCTTTTGGTATTCCATGTTGATGCATATGTTCTTGTTTAGGAATGCTAATTTCTTTGCTGAGAAGATGAACTTAAGACAATCAGTTAATGGAGAAATATTGTCAGTACAAATATGGGCTGTAGATTTGTCCTATAATAAGGAAAGCACTAGTTATGTGCAATTTGATAATTGTTTTGTTGCAAGATTGAGGGCTAGATTGATGGTAAATGGACCTAGGATCTCTTAGGAATTGCATGATTTCCTTAGGCTGAAGGAGAGGAAACCAAAATTGATGATTTTACATAACTGGGGTGACATTATCCCATATCTAGTCAGCACTGTCCTGAGAATATATGGATTTCAAGGAACCCCTCACATACTGCCATACAATGTGCCACCAAGACTAGGGTTTCCAGAAGTTATGTGGTAGATGGGGTGTATTCATGAAGATAATCTAACTAGAAAGGGGAAGGGAACATTATTCCTTGATTATACAGTAGTGTCTGACTTTACATTTTCAAAGGGAGGCTGGACACATTTTGAAAAATTCTTTGTTGATTACCATTTGAGATTTGGTCCAAGGCGACAACATGATCCTGAAGGTTTCTTTGCTCTTTTCAGACAAAGAATAAAAGGTGGCAAATTTGCACATGAGTTCAATTTCCCTGAGGACCTGATCAGGAATGAATTTGATTTAAATAGACAAGAATTGAACAAGGAAAAGTGGATAGCTTATAGTAAGCTACTGGATATTGTGCATGAAATGGATCCGACGTATGATCCTTATCGATGACCACCCATACCTACTAAGAGAATCGATTTTGAATGGAAGAATTCCTGGAAGGAGGATAATGGACACCTTGACAAACTTAAAAGATAAATCTCTAAGGCTAAGTTTGATATAAGGACAATGGATACTAACGAAACAAGGTCAAGATGTCACCACGTAAAGGTGGCCCATCTATAGGAGGAAAAGGATAATCGAAGTGATGAGGAAGAAGCAGACAGAAAAGGGAAGAAAATTTTACCAGGTTGCACCTTCATGACCAGGTCCAAAATTCAAAGTACCTGGGGCTGTCAAAATCATTGAATTAAAATCTTCACCAGAGTGCAGTCCCCCATCACCACCACCTGAGCCAAGCCCTAAGAAGAAAAGAACTGATCACCTACTTGAGGATCTCACAGATGAAATTATTGTTACTGATCAAGACATGCAAGTTGGTATGCCATCCCCTCCTAGGTTAGCTGAATTGGTTCTATCCTATTTGGATATGAAGGGTAAGAGTGTGTAGGATGCAAGAATGGAGGCTTGCAAGGAGTTCTTAGATGACAATGCATTTGTAAAGACTCCTGCATTCTTGCAATTGGCATGGAGGATGAAATTTGAGGAATATAAAAATAAATGCAAGGAGAGAAGAGAACTAAGGCCTAACAAGTCAGATTAGGAGAATGATGAAGAAGTGAAAGCTGAACTAATGGAAGAGTTCAAAAACATCACTCTTGAAGAAGGAATACAACTAGTGAATTAGGCTGGTGTTTTGATTTTTCCTGAATGGGACATCGCAGATGCACTGGCTTTCAATGCCATTATGAAGTCCAAGAATCCTTTTCAGGATTTTGAAGAAGTTAAGGAAGCATTACAAAACGCTGCCTTCAGTGAAGAATATGAGACCTTGGCAATTTGAGCATTGGATCCACAAGGAAGAAAGCCAAACATTGCTAATATTAATCCAAATTTCAAAGGAGGATTAATAATAAAGAGGGCTTTAGAGACTACAACAATTGAAGCCACTAGTTTAACTATGAATGTGGCCAAGTTGTCCCAAAAGACTGCTGAAAGGGAGGAGGCTGAAAGAAAGATCCTAATGGAGAAGTATAACATTTTAATTGAAGAATATAGTAAAATGCAACAAAAGAATGTTGAGCTACAAACTGAAGTAGAAAGGTTCAAGTATAGACATATTGGGGCAACATCTAATGCTCCAGGAACCAACACATTACCTCTGACAGCAGGGTCAATGCCTCCTGCTTCTCCAAATGTTTCTACACTAGGGTCTCCCATTCAAAATCCTACTCTTACCCCTCCTCTAAAACAAGTTGATGAAGAAACATAGTGCTCTATTGATCCAACAAAGAGGCAGCTCATGCAAAAAATTGATCAATTACAAACATCACTAAGGGTAAAAGAGGAGGGTTTTCTTTTAAAAAAGAAAAGAAATTGTTACTCTTGTTTTGGAACATTTAAATGAAAAGGTGGATAATAAACTACCCTCTATACATTCTTTGTATTCTTTGCTATTTGAAGCAATAAATAATATTGATAGGGATTAGGGGATAGTGATTCCAATAATTCAAAATTGGATCCCTAGGGAAAATAATCTAGATGTTATGAATAAAGCCTCAAGGTTTGATGTAAATAATAGGCCCCAATCATTGAAGCCTACTTATATATTAGTTAAATCATTGCAAGGTTTTCAGACCTTACCAGATGATCTATGTAGGAAGATTAGGGAATTGGTAAAGAACTTCAATGATTAGGGTAACACACTGTTACCTGATATAACTGATGAGCAGGGGGAATCAAAACACTCCAACAATGGCAGGATCAAACAAGTGAAGTCATCAATAATCAAATTAAAATAATTTGTGATGACTCAGATGATGATTTGTTGGTAAATTGTATGGATAAGATTATTGGTACTAGCTCATTTTTGGAATCTTTTGAAAGAGATGCTAATCAGGTAGCGGTAAAGTAATTTCCTTATAGTACAAAGGTAAAAGAGGTGATTAATTTTGACTGGCCAACTCGATGAAGAATACCGTGGTGGGTGGCTAAGTATTTGAATGATGATGAGTAAAAAGAGACAACACGTGGCAAATCGATGTTGTGGTTACAATGTTTCCACTTTGTATGATGACTTTCTTTGGCGGGTTTTGCATGGTTTTTGTTACCATCAACCTTCCTCCTACCGACATGATGAACGAGAGAATATATTCAATATGATTGTTGTTGTAACGATTTTGAACAAAAATATTTTCAAGGTGGTGGCTATTGTAACAAATTTTGGAATATCACCAGTGCTCCAATTGATCAGGACAGTGTACTTTCCGCCTAGTGCTTTGTTTGCTCCTTCATTTCTATGGAAGGATTTCAAGGCCTAAGTACGGTTAGCAAGTTAGATAATTTTGTCTAGGCCTAGGTGTAGTTGCGCATTTAATTGTAGTCCGATGGTTTTGTGAAAAATGCAATTTAGGTTTTAAGTTCATGGAGGTTTAATGTTGTATAACAATACTAGCATTTGATTTTAAAAGAAAAATTTGAGCTCATGTCTCTCCATTGTACTTGCATATCATGCATGTCGAACTTTCAATGGAAAATAACTAAGGGTTGTTTTTATCCATCTATGTTATTGGTGTGTATGATTCTATTTTGCTTAATTCGGGAATTATTAAAATGTAGATAAGGATTATAGGCGGATATGTCTTTATTATAAGGATTTGATAAGTAGTCTGGGTTAGAATGCACACTGATGAAATTGTAATGCAATATTGTCAGGGATCTTATATGTGATGTATTAAATCTGTTATAAACCTCTAGATGCTTATGAATTTGACTCCTGCAATGGATATATGGCACTGATCTAAGTTGTAAATATTTGTGTAGTTCAATATTTGTTTGTCTTTGCCTAGAGTTTGCTACAAATTGCAAATCATTGACTATCTTATACAATGGATTGTGTTTAGTTATCTCATGCTCTAGATAGTTGATATTGTCTATGAACAACCAATTCTAATTGATATTATCTTATCGTATTGAGCTATTAAGTGAGATCATTTGCTATTGTTAATGTTGTTTATAATAATGGTGTAGAGGTTGTAAACACATTAAGGGATCACCCTCCTGGGTCTTGCAGAGCTCGAAGTGTAAGAGGCTTTTAAAGTCCTCATCAATTGGTCTAGGTCCTTCGAGCTGCCCTCGATTGGAATTGGAAATTCCATAGGTATATTAGAAGACAAACCTGGTTACATTGTAAAAAGAATCAACATACACATCAACCACTGAACAACCACCTCTACAACTAAATTTTTAATCTTTTATGATCACACGAAACATAAAACACACTAATTTCAGGGTTGTTAACATCACTATTGAAATTTTTTAATTTTTTGACCTTTCAAACATTAAAAAGTACATCATTAAATTAATTATGTAATGGCATAAAAATTAAAAACATCATGAATTAATTATGTTACCACATAAGTCAAATATAATTCTATCAATAAATTAATATCAAATAGATAATATAATTGCATAACTTATACATTTCAATGTCATTGATCTTCTTCTTTATCCAACTCTTTGTTTGTATCATTCGATCCAGATTCGACATTATAAGGATTGGTCATATCATCATCATCGTCATCGATATTAGTTTCGATAATGTCATCATCCACACGGATGTCATCTTCATGAACATTAACTCCTACATCATCATCATCTAATTCCTCCTCTTCGACATCTTCATCAGGGACATCATCAACTAACCATTGATCCTGATCATCATCTACATCATCTTATAGTTCTTTGGTATCTTCTTCTTCCACCACATTATACTTTACCAACCTTCCTCTTGGATCATGTCTAACAACAAATGACCAATCCGGTTTACCTAGAACCTCTGAGTAAAATACCTGCTCACATTGGCTTGGAAGAACATAGGGCTCATTTCTAGCTCGCTCAATCAACCTTGTATTAACCATGGTAAATCCATTATCATGTTCAATAACAGTTCTCTCAAGATCATTTTCATTCAATAAAATGGGTGTACCATAGGGCGACAAACAAAATTAATCAAGAGGACTTAAAAGTCACACTCAAGTATATCATCCAAAATCCCATAGTATCAATTTTCTAAGACTTCTGGATGTATGTCACTTCTAGATGAAAAATTAGTCACCTGAAAGATTGTAGTTATACCAGAATCACAAGTTTTCTTCATGTCATCTAACATTTTGATTCAAAATTTACAACCATTGCACCACATAGCCTTGTGGTGCCTGCAATATGTCAAACATGCAAAAATTATTGCAATATCGTTAGTTAATAAACATATTTATTCTTGGTCGAATGTATGCAAAGAAAAAAAATATAAAGATATATATACATCAATATACTTGAAAATAATTAAATAATATGGGTGATTAATATATTTATACATACCTGTTTATCTCTTAAATATATTAGCCTTCCATTATGATGAGCTTCTTTGCAGCAATGAAGCCACCTTTATGTGTTAGTAATGCGACCCAGTTGTTGGCTGTCGTTCAATCCATCACGATCATCAATCAAGATTGTTGGCGGCGTGCAAATGTAGTGTCACTCTCGACCAAACATTGCAAAATAAATTGAAATTCCATGACATATAATTAGTTAAATACCACAGTATACAACCTTAATTTATAATTTCAATGTATATTGAAGATTAAAAATTAAATAAGTACAATATACATAAAACCATATGTAAAATGTATTCCAATTAATCTCCATGACCATCTTATAATTACCTCTCACTTTCCTCAATCTACCTTTCCCCATCAGGTACTCCCCTTCGAATTTGTTAATGGAGTTGGGATCCCAAATGCGATCTACATGGATCTTTGCTTGAAACTTAGGAAGATATTCACTAATGTGCACCATGGTCTAGTATACCATATATCCCTTCACCATAGAACCCTCAGGATGTGCTCTTTGTCTAACCAAAGCCTTCAAAAATTTCAAGTGCCTCTCAACCATCCACATTGACCTTGTGTGTACAGGTCCACACAATTCAATCTCCTCAACTTGGTGTATGAGGTAGTGTTCTTGTGCATTGAAAAATGTTGAAGGTAGACATCTTTGCATTTCACACATTAGACGAGGAATTTTTCTCTTCCAATAATTTATTTCTTCTTTATAGATTTATTTAGATGATAGTCATCTACAAGTGATTCAAAGGCGCCAAATATATTATGATATTTAACAAAAATATCACCGATTATATTACACATAACAAATGCAGAAACAAATGCTTGAATTATAAGATGTATACAATGAATTGAACAAATCTAAGCTACTTACCTCATGTATTTTCAAGATCATATATATAACTTGGCAGAAATTATTGTCGAGTTATGCGGGAGAGATAGAGGGTAGAGAATGTAGCAACAATTATAAAATAATCTTTCATTATTTTTTTGAAAGTAGTAAACACAATACCTTTGAAAGTACATGCATTATACAGTGTAATATGCGAGGAATAATTACCTTAATGAAGGTATGCCAATCATGCATTTTTCATCCACGGCCCAAATTCACCTTTCTTTGTTATTATATTGTTTATGTTAGCAACAAATCCTGTGGAAATCAAATTCTTTGTATGACTTCTTTAATGGCATTGATTTGTTGTCTATTAACTCAACCAAGGGAAGACCTTATATTAATTTGTTCTCCATCGCTATTTAATTGAATGAAATTTTCAATGCATGATTGGCTTCCTAAATGTCACTACAAATTTTGACAATTTTTTCTTTGTCATGCCTTCTATCCAATATTTTCCATAATGTTTCTGTTATATTCTTTCTGATATGCATTGTATCAAACAAATGCTGAATTTGTATGTTTGCTCATGGTAGGACAGCCTACTAGTTATGCAGGATAACTTTTCAGTCACGGAAGCTGTCCATTAATGCCTTGATGACCTTCATGAAGCATATAAGTTAAACAAATTAACAACAACAATCATTGTCAATTACAGCATGAGTAAACCTGACACAATATAAAAGATATAGAGATTCAAGGCATCATGTGATGGATAAACAATTTGATCCGATGTATAGCTTGTGATGATTGAATTCTGTATATTCCAACTTCCATAGGTGAGGTGACATTCTTCGCAGTTTTGATATAGTCTCCTCTTTCCCATTGAAAAGATGTTTTTCAATAGTTCGATACTTATGATTTCTATGGAGGAAGTGCCTATACTCATCAAACACTTGCTTTTCTAAACTTGTTGAATGACGAGATTTCATCTTTGGACCACAAATTGGACATACAAGAATTTTCCCTTTGTTTGAAGACTTGCAAGATGATATATAATTGGATTAAATATGTCAATTTTTATAATTATATATAATGAATAGATTATTTTAAAAACATTCATGATATCTACTTCATCAAATTAAATATTGTTAAAGTGCAGTCGAAATTTATAACATACCACAAAAATGTGTTAGCCTTGGGGCATCCTGAATTGTCCATACAAGCATTGCATGGAATTGAAATTGTCTTTGTCCTATTGGTCTGGAGATGTCATACATAGTGATGCCATTCCATAACTTTAGTAGCTCATCGATAAGAGGCTCGATATATACATTCATATCTTTAACTTTGTACTTATCTAGTTGAATGAACATAAACATTACATAATTAATATAACCATTTTACTGCAATATATATAAATTAATGTACATGACTATTGAATGAAAAAAATATAAGTCATTATGCAACAAATAAGACAAATGAGATGCTACTACGTTAAAGAAAATTGATGTAAACAAAAACCTAGAACAATCATTGACAACATTATGTGCTCCTTCTTTATTGACATCCATGGAGGAATGTTATTGTTGATAACAAAAATAGGCCACATTGAGTAAATAGATCTCAACTCTCCAAATGGATTGACATGGTTCGCTCCCAATGAAAGCCTGAGATTACGAGGTTCTTCTTTAAAGTGTGGCCATTTTTCCTCTATGTCCCTAAATGTAGAACCATATGCAGGAATTCAAAGAATGCCATCTCCACTTCTATTCTGTGCATGGTAATCCATCAATTGCGCTAAGCTTTCACACCTAAACAATCGTTGCATACGTGGAATAATGAGAATATAACGAAGAACCTTGCAAGGCACTTTTTTTGTTAGTTGATCTGTTCAATATCTACTGATATGACATTCTGGGCATTCTGTTGCAAATTCCTGTTGTTTATGATATATAATATGATCATTGAGATATGCATCTATTGCTTGATACTCCATTATGATATCTTTCATAATGGCACCATCTCAGTATAAGCGATGTAAATATTGTCTGGTGGTGTAGAATTTGCCTGTCAGTCTCTGACAAAAATAATTTTTCATATAAAGGAATATTAATGGTGCATGTTTCGTCCTTTTGTTTACTGGTGATGGTAACAGCAATTAAAATAGATGAAAAGATGACATAAATGACATACCTTAACATCCGTGAGATTGCTATGTTTGATAAGCCATTCATAACCTTAAAGTTCAACAACAACAATATAGCAGAGAGAAGAGTTGTTTTAGAGCCTTCATAAAAGGGGCTCATATGCCTTGTCAAGTACAGGTAAATCGTGAACATCATGAAAGTCATCTTGATCATCATGATCAGCTTTGCCACTAAATGTGGCATGGATCAATATATTCATACCATCATCTTCAATTGTGTTTTTTGGTACATGATCATCTTCTTCCAT
>VDFB02237330.1:0-21425 GCA_007258455.2 Sequoia sempervirens
GTGTAATAATGTCAGGAGTAAAGGAATCATGTTTTGAATGAAGATCATCTATGTGTCCATCCATAGAAAGCATCTCATGGGTAGATGAAGGAGTATGTGCATCTTGCATAGATAGGAGAGTGTCCATTAGATCATTGTAGTATCTTGGTGATACAAATTCTTGATCTTGAATGATTTCGGAGTTCCTTTCGACATGATTTGGATCAATTTCTTGGCATGGGTTAGTTTCAAAGGATGGATTACTTATAAAAGGTTCTTGGATGTCATCATTAGGTATGGGAATTGGCTCAATATCCTCTTCATTTTTTAGTGGACTTGGATCAAATGTTGAGTTCAAGATTCCTTCAATATCTGCAACCATGAGGTCGAAGGATGTCAATATGTCTTGGAAAGGACCATTGCTAGACTTCGGTGAAATATGTTGATCATGCTTTGGAATGAATTCTTGAGATATTCACTCTAACTCGTTAGGTGATGTAGAGACATTTTCAACATGGTCATTGGTTGAATCTTGATTATTGTCCCCAATAGTTATCATTTTTCATGTTTGTGCTTGTGTTTGTTGGGTAGCTTGAGCAGCCTGCGCAACTTGAGAGGCTTGTTGAACTTGTGATGCTTGTTGCATGGCTAGATATTGCTGGATGGCCTTTTGGTAGGCCTGGTGAGCTTTTAGTGCAATGATATATTGTCTTGCTGCATTTTTTTTTGGTGGTAGTGGTGGTGGATTTGGAATTGTGTTGGATGTGGTGACAAGTGGTTGAGATACATTTGAAGCGATTGTGGTAGTGAGGGGTTGAGATGTGATTGGCATGATAGTGGTGGTTGGAATAATCGAAGTGATAGGGACGGTTGGAATGACCGAGGTGATAGGTCCTTGGGAGACCATATTTTTATTTGGGATCGACGTTGTTGTTTGATTAGATACCATCCATTGGTGCGATGTCGATGGTATATTCAAAGGATTTGACATGATGGTTTGATTGGTGTTAGGTGGATTGATTTGGATGGAATGATTAGTGTTAGGTAAAGGGGGAAGCCCTAAACCAAGGAATGATGTTGATATGGGTAATAGTGGTGGAGATGTCCCTTAGCACAATGGCTCAACTATTTTGGTAAGTGTAGCAATTTGATCTCACCAAATTTGATCTTGATTTCGATCTTGACTCCCTTGATATAGTTGATTTGGTTTTTGTTCAAGCAGATTTGGGATGCATACTTGTGGTTTTTGCATGGGATCATGGACAAATTGATTTGGGACAATTTTTTGATTTGGGATGATGTTCAAATTTGGCATGATAGGTTGAAATTGAACATTGTTGGTGTTGGGAATCACATTGCCTTGATTTAGGTAACTTTGATTTTGCATGGTGTTACCTTGAATTGGATTAATACATGGAGTTGTTACCATCTTGTTTGGACTTTGAACAACATTTGTATTATTCAAAAACATATTCATCCCAAATTTTACCAAGTTTGGATTCAAAATGTTCATGTTTTGTAAAGTTGTAATTGGTACATTCACATTTGGCATGTTAGGATTTGGTGGGATAATATTGTTTTGTTGAAGACTCATGCATTGAGTATTTGGTTAATAGATTTGTAAGTTTAGACTCGGATTTAAATCTACCATTGGAAAAGGTGTTCCAAGATTTAGATTGGGTATACTCGCATTTTTTGTACCATTGAGGTTTGTAGGAGATAATGATCCCATGTATGGATTATATAAATGTGAGTGTTGATAATCAATCGACATTGTAAGGCTTTGAAAGTTTAGTTGATTTGGATTACTCATGATGTATGGATCAAGTTTATATTCCATGTTCCTCTTGTTTTTTGACCTTGTTGTAAAAGTGACCTATAAGGTGTTTAGGACCAATGATGAGATGAAGGATGAAAGGGGTGAATGATATGGGTCTTGTTTTTCTTAGGAACTTTGGATCAATGCTCGACTTTAGGATTTGATTTTGATTATTTTTTATTGGATTTGGATAATTGACTTGTAAACCCTAAGATGGTAGATGTGATCTTAGGATGAACTTGTTCAAAGGATTGCTAATTAAATTAAATGTATGAGAAAGGATGCATTCCCATACACCTAACTAAATAAGGTGATTTTGATTTTGATGATTTACCCAAGTCTAGAATGATGTTTCCAAAGCTCTAAAGTTGTTTGTGGGATGGATTTTAATAGATGTTTGGAATTTGGATGAAGTGTTTGATTTGATCCTAAATGAACCTAAGAAGGACTTGTTTACAAGGCCAAGATTTTGAAGAACATGCTTTTTCCTTCAAACCAAAAGATCAATGTTTGCTCAAAAGACCATAAGACAAAAGATACACAAGCACATGTGTGGGGTTCAATTGATTTCATCTTGATTAGTGAATTGATTTTACCACAAACACTTTCTTAATTAGATTTTCAAACTAAATGTCCAATGTCCTAACTTATTTTCATCCCACAAAGTGCTATGTGGAATTCAAGGAAATCAAGATAATGGTTACCTATTGTTTATCTTTAGTAGGTAAATTGAGATGTAAGTTCAAGTTTTTAGAAACCTCTAAGGATGTGAATCCCAAGGGAAAGCAATAACACATGAATTTGGTCAATTGTATTTACCTCCTAAGGGGTTTTAAATTTTGATGATGATTTTTAAGTGTTTGTTTCCAAGATGTTTTCAAACAAGGAAAGCATTTTGTAACCAATAATAAGTACAACCCTATGGATATGGAAGATAATATTTGTTGAGTCCCCACTTGGACAAGTCTAGCTACGCTTATCTTTAGCGAATGGTTAGATGCTTGACCTCATTGGATCCCCCCCACGGCTCATTAACATCATTCAGGGCAGCCAAGCATCAACACCAATGAAAATCCCATGGCATGCTTTCCATTTCTACTAAAAGATCGTAAAAGTGTGGGGCAGCTTCAGAACAACCGTTCTTGCACCAACAAATAGATCAAATATTTTGGCAATTCTAAAACATGGGTTTTAATTAGGACATTCCATTTGTGGAGATTGACCCATACGGTGAGAGTCCCTTTTCAGATCCATCTCATTGGAGCCAACCGCGTGATATTGGTGTTTACTCCAATACCCACATTTATATCCTAGTTGGAAATACTCTTGGATTTAGAGTGTTACTGGTTGATTCATTCCCTTGGGTGAGTACTTTTTCCCCAAGGCAGGCCCTCTAAGATAAACAAAAGCGAGTAAAGACAATATCCGTAACTCGATCAATCTTTGTTTGCAAAAGAAAGAGAATGTACGCAATAATGCTCTACTCACACTCACACAATGTTTTGTTCAATTTTAAACACAAAATGAAGTGTGGAGGTGATTGCTTTATCTCAACCTAAAATCACAAAAAAGGCCTTTTGATTCTCATGATCGCTATCAAGCACGAGAGAAGCACATATGTCCTTTTTCAATGAAGTTAGTTTAAGTAATCCATCACAAAGAAAAAGTTGCACATGTTCATTTTAAATCCACAAAGCAATTGTGAGTTCTTTTTAAAGCACCAAAGGACAAATGAGAGTTGTTTTGTTCAATTGTTAACCAAAAAACAAACTCTAGTAAGTTGTAGTCGTAATGTTCGTTTTAAGCCTTTGCAAAAAATTGAAAAGGTTCTTTTCAAAAGCCCAACTGAAATTAGTATCCTAAGTAAGAAAATATATCAGTTTCCTAAAAGTGTTAAACAAGCACTAAAGTGTTTAAAAATAGTTTGATTTTGTGAAGTACCATCATCATGCTTCTTTTTCTTTCATTTTAATTGATCCAACCTACAAGAAAGAAAACTAGTCAGATTCTGCAAAACATAGAGGTTAAAAAGAAAAAAATAGAAGATAAACTCATCACTTGACAAAAAGCATGTGCTAAAATGAAATTTCAACTTTTTACTCCCTTCCAGCGACGTAACCCATGATTGCGTCACAGTTTGATTTCTCTAGCGGTGCTATATAGCGCCACTTACCAGTCAATGGTGCTCTGTACCCGGACCAGTGAGCTCAAATGCGTCACCCTTTTGCTTAGTGTCGCTATTTAAAATTTAAATTCAAAATTTTTTAGGCGGGATGGTTAGAGTGTCGCAGTTTGGACTTTCCAGTGGTGCTATATGGCGGCATTTTAGAGTCAACGGTGCTATATGGCGACACTGAGCTTCCAACGTTTGAATTTTCCTATGCACAAACAAAAATGCGGAATTTTTAGAAAAATGTGATTAAAAATGAGATTTTTCCCTCCTTCTAGCGCCAAATGTGTGAACCCCAATCCTAATACCTGCAAAACAATAAGAAGAAACACATTAGATTGTGAAATGAAAGCAAGAACAAGGATTCCCCTTGAAATCCATTTACAAAGCTCAAATTAGGAAAAAAATAATGAAGAACACAATGAAAACAACAAAATAGAGATTGAATCCTAATTAAACTAGCAAACTCATGATCCCATGGGGGAATTGGTGCCAATTTGATGTGAAAATTAGCCCTTTCCCAATTACTATGATGCAAGATTGATGTATGGTTGATGAATGATCCACTTTGATGAAGGATGGTGAGTGCTCCAAGCTAAAAACCTGCATAACCTAGCTAAGAACTCAATGGTATTGATGAAAAATGGCTCAAGATTTGAGTATAGTAACTTTGCATAAATTGTGGATGATCAAATGAAGAATGAAGCCTCTTATTTGTAGAATACCAAGATGTATGAATGTCTAAAATAGAGAAATGTGGGACTAACATTCATCCAACGGAAAAATTCCACTTGTCAACCTATGAGTGGATGGAGGATGTGCAAGTTTTGAGGATTGTGCCAATAAATGCCTATTTTTGAATTTTGAATTTGTTGAAATGGCATGCAAGAGGGAAGGAAAAAATGTAGTAAATGCCACTTGGCTCAAGGAAAAGGACATGTAAGATGGAGTAAATTCCTTGTTGGATGTACATGTCAAGTTGGATTTTTGAATTCAAACTTGGAGAATAGTCCCAAAAGATGCCTTGTTGAGGAAAATGGAGATTTAATAAATCAATTAAATCTATTTTCATGTGCAAGTGGTAAAAGTTGGAGGATGGGACATGATATGAGATTAAATTAGTCCAAGTTAATTAATTTAATGAAGGGGGTTAAATCATGTGACCTATTTGACTTAAATTTGTGGATTTATTTAAATCAAATATGAGAGGAATGTGATAAGAGATTAATTAAATAAAGATTTTGATTTATTTAATTAAAAGAGATGATGTTAGATTAAATTAAATAAGGTTTTAATTTAGTTAATTTAATAAATAAACTTTAGAGATTTAATTAAAAAAATTAATTATTTAATTAAATAGGATAATTAGATCAAGATGGTTAATTTAATTATCGAGAAGAGGTGACTTAATTAGATAACCGGTTTATTTAATTAAGAGAGGAATATTGATAATTTAATCAGATAGGGGGATTTGATTAAATGGTTAGACCGAAGAATGATTCAGGACGAAACGATCTTAGTATTCGGGATTAGATGCACAATGTCAATCGATATATTTTACGTGTCTACAACAACTCACCTTCCCTTTGAGAAATTCCTTAGGAATTGGAAGATTAGTAGGGGTAGGGGTATCTAGTAATTCCTAAGGTTTTCTAACCTCGGTCTGCAATCTAGAGATGGGGTTAGATTTTGATCAACAAATAATGAGACCCCTTCCTATGTGTTTTTTGTTCTTGTCAAAATAGTCATCGTATTAGTTTCAGATGGAAATTGACTTTGGGACATTGCAATATTTTTGTTACAAGCATTTCCTAATTGAAAAACATGGTTAAGGATATCTAAATAGGGCTAAAACATTAACTTAGAATGATTCTGATAGTGGAATCAACACCAATTTGGGAGTAACAAACTCCACAAGTCTCCTTCCTCTCCTAGGACTAGCTTGTCTTGTTGTAGTTTCTAAATTAACACCCACTGGTTAACAATAGTCATAGTATCATTATTTGCTAAGGGTTATGAGTAATTAGGCATTGAAAGGGTCATGACCTCATCCCTCCTGTAAACACCTATTTTGGTTTCAAAATAAACTACTTCATTAGGATGATCATACTTTGTGATCATGTGTTTCAAGCGAGGTTCACTTTCTATCCTAATCTGGGTTGGCATACCTTCCCATCGTAACCAAATTTGTGAGAATTCCAATGAATGGTAACCTCCTATAGCCTTCATCAAATCCCTACTCAATAACATTCCATACATTTCTGGAATGTCAACAATCTAAATATGCATGTAACTTTGAATCGTTGGATCTTATCTAATTTGTACATGCACATTTTTCAATTCCCTACAATGTTAACTTCAGTTTTACCCAACTTTGTAACTTTTTTATGATTTTGAATTGGGGTTAGGCCCAATTTCTTAAAAATGGAAAATGACATAACATTACATGATGCTCCAAAATCCAATAGGAAATTATATAAGTTCTTCCTAAAGATTCTTAAACTTAACAAGAATGGAGGTTTTCTCATCTTTCCTGTATATAGAGTTGCATTCATTTAAATAGTTGGATTTTCCTTTGTCTTTCCTTTCAACTACCTTAGCCAAATATTTCAACACGAGTTCTCATTGAGTGGGACACCACTTTAGGATATAAAAGAATGAGAAGGAAGTCATCTGCTTCTGCATTTACAAAATCAAATCATATTCCTTGTTACTATTATATTGTTGTTTAGGAACGAAATAAAATTACCTTTGTTTGGAAACTCAAGTGGGCCTTTAGGTGGAGGTGGATTGTTATCCATTTTCTGATTAGGGGGTACAATATTTTTGGGAGGGGTAGGCATGGTGAATGGCCTCCTTTAGCCTGAAAATCCTGGGTGTCATATTTATCGGTTTCTAGCTCATTTTCCCCTTGCATGGGAAACTGATATTCCTCATCATAAGTCTCAAAGTCCATGGAAGTATTTGTAAATCCACCATTTTTGTTAGCACTATGTTGTGGTGATTAAGAATCAGCCTAAGCCATTTTAACCATTTTTTCTACCTCTGGGCAATTAACCTGAGAATGTGCGGTAGTATCATGTAGTTTGCACCAATTAGTCATGACATTTAAATCTACAATGTTTGTAGTGTGTGTGTTTTTTCTTCATTGGCCTGATAATTATGAGGAACTCCTCCATTGTTTGGTTTAGTGTCCCATTGGCAATTTTTGGGTCTCTGGATGTATCCCCTATTTTGATTCTAATAGTTCTAGTTCTAGAAGTTTTGATTCTAGAAGTTGCTCTGATTATGGTTAGTGTTTTGGTTGGAGTAATTATTTTGATTGGAATACCCTACCTGATTCTAGTTTTGGCTTTGAGGGTGGTTCAATGTGAATTGGCCCATCTCATTAGTCACTTGGGAAAAGGTTTTATTCAAAGTTTCCAAAGTTTCCAACTCTATTTTCAAATGAGTAGTACACTCATTTTCTGTAGTTATTACAACTGATGGGTTGGTGGTGTTAAATCCTCCAATATGATTATGAACTTAGCCTCTTCAAATTCCCTTGCAACTACAACAACAATTTCTTGTAGCTAGTTGATATCCTTCGTGGCCAAGCGAGTTTCAAACTTGATACTCATTAGCCTATCCAAGATATTTCCTTCAAGTCTGTCACCTTCTTTTATTAACTGTTCTAACCATTTACCCCAATTATCTTTTATTTCTTGCAATGAATTCAACTATCTATTTTGGGGTAAATCTTTGGTCGTGACTTGTGTAACAATCTCTTTGAATATGCATGTATGATGCCTTATGTCATGTTGAGATTTGAGGAGAATTTTCCTATGTTCAATAAGTACTTCAGACCTGAAAGTAGTGATTCTAATAGCCCTTTTAAGATATTTTGGATCCTCATCTACTAGGATTCTTGATTGGATCAACATTTTCCAGGGTGTTTTATCAATAAGATTCAATCACTTCAAGTACTTCTTGTAATTTTCCTCTTCTTCCCATAATTCCTTTGTCTTCTCTTCTACTTCCTTGAGAAGGGTAAAGGCTTCCTCATATCATTTATATCCTTCCTCCAGAATTCTCTTTATTTCCTTCTTAAAATCAACTTTCAAACTAGGTAGCTTTCTTTTTCATGGTGCTCAACTCATCTACTTCCTTTCGGCTCATTAGTATAGGTATTTCTATTGAGGCTAATTGTTCTGGAGTAGCATCAATGAGCTCTTTCAAAAACCTTTTCATATGCCCTAGCTGAGCTTTGAGCTCATCCTTGGCTTTCTTTTCCTTGATCATCCTTGATTTTTTTGTAATTGCCACAATGTCAATAAGGTTCATTTGTTGATTCCTCATTTGCTTACCTAGATTTACAATACTAATTTGGTAATATGAGGCTTGCAATTCTCTATTAGACTTATCAACCATAGGATTTACAATATCAGCCATGAAATCCCCATCATTAGTGAGCTTCATGGAATGAATGGCCCAAGGCTTCTTCTTAGGCTTTACTCACTGGTTGAGCCTGAATTTGTTTCCTTTTCTCCAAATTTAATTTTAAACATGTAGGAGTAATAGGCTAAGTTGTTACCTACTGAATGCTCGGAGGTGTTGATGAGGGAGGTGTAGGAGGGACTATTTCTATCATTTTCTCAGAAGAAGTCTTTTTTTGCTCCTCTTTCTCTTTCAACAATCTCTCTTGCTCTATCTTCTAATTTTTAGTTTTAATTTCTTCTATCTTCTTCATCTCTAATTCCCTCTATATAGCCTCTTCCTCATCCTTCTTTTGTTGTTCTATCTCTTTTGTACGAGCTTCTTCTTCTACCGCCTTGTCCTGTTTAGCTTTCTTTTGTTGTTCAAGCTCATGTGCATGAGCCTCTTACTCAACTTTATTTTGTTGTTCCCCTTCTTCCTTAGCTAGCTCGTTAGTATCCTTTCTTTGAGCACTTTCTAATATTTCCTTCTACTCTTCCTTTATTAAATCATTCCTCATTTCTGCCTCATTCCAAAGGCTTCCTTCTTTGAACCGAGTGTCCTCTGCTCCAGCTTCTTCCCTCTCAAGATTTTCTTCATATTCCATTTCTTCTTCATGGAGTGCAGTTTCCTTAGAGTCGAAGGACATAGGTGATTCCTTAGGTGCAATGGAAGGGGTTTCCTTAGTCTATAAAGGAATAGTAGAAGACCCTCAAGTATTTTCTTCTCCAGAGTACACAATTGCTAGGGGTTTAGCATGAAGACCTAAAATGAACCCAACAACAACAACATGATAAGTAACCTTATCCTATTCTAAGGCTTCTGTAACCTTCTTCATCATGACTTATTCCTTTATTATTGGGGCAGGTTCCTCTATCTGTGCAACAATTTTCTTCAACCTCTTATATTGCCTTGTTTCAATTGAAGAAATGGGCTCACTGCTGAAATCGTTCTTCCTCAAGGCCTTAACCCTTGGATATTTAAGATGAAGATTAATCCATTTGAGAATTCTCTCAACAACTACCTATGAAATTTTTTTAATGTTTTTTTCCTCTTTCTCCATCAGATTAATTGGATCCAAATCTTTAGTGGCTACCTTATCCATTTCATACCGAGGATCAAGAACAATCCCATCATTAGAAACCCCTTTTGGTATATCTTCCTTGATGGAAAATTCCTTAATTTGGATTATGGTCAGTCTTTCACATCCTTTTCTTCTTACTTCAAAAAGATCTTGCAAATTTTCCAGAAGTCCTCGAGAAGTGGCTCATGGAAGGGAAACAATGAAGCATATAACCCATTCATTTTCCCCTTTGGATCAAAGTTATTTCTAGATGTATGGAGATTTAAATTTAAATACTAAAACTCTTTTGTAGCTGACTTAGCTGCTATAGTAGAAGAAAAAGAATAAAACCCCAACTAGATTGGGAATGAGTGGCAGCTGGCCTTATGTTTATAAAAAAAAATTGCATTTACCTCAGCTGCTTGATGATCAAACTCCATCAAAATCCACCTATCACAACAACACCTTGGTAATTTGAAGGGGTGCTTATCAAATCCAAACAATATGATATAAGTGGATTTGGGGTATTGGATAAACCAACTACCCCAATAAACTCCATGGCTTCTCTTGACAGTTTGAATCCAACGCCTCTCGTGAGTTGGTTAATGACTACATATAAGAATGCATCATTAAATATTTTAAAATGTATTGTCACTTCCTTCAGCTCTATTTGATCATAGTGTTCCCACACCTTCTTTTGTTCAGGACCATCTTCAAGTGTTCCCATAGTAGTCAATCTCGGGAACCTTCCCATTCTTCTAGCATAGTAGATTACATAAGAAGACATATAAAATGTCTTGGTTTCCCTTACCTTGATCATATAATCATGGATGTTATTATAGATCAACTTCCCATAGTCCAAATTTTGTTTTCTATCTAGAATTAATTAGACAAACAAGAACATCCAATTCTCAAAGGCATGAGAATCCTCCTTTCCAACTTCTCTAGCCAGCAAGGTAATCATGTCCCCTATGTCCTTAGAGAAATTAGACCTCTTGGGCTTAGGTGGTATTTTCTTTACTAACTTATTTTCTCTTTTAATACATCTCTTATTGATAAGCTTTTTATTTCCATCAACATTCACTACCCATCATTTCAATGCATCAACCTTAGACATGATTTCAAGATTTGATTAAGGAGGAGGATAAAACAATAGTCTAATTATCCCTTGGGTCAAGTCTATGATCTCATTTCCCCATGAATCAATGCATTTCCTCTAATTTGGATTGTAGGCTTGTGTAGTAGCTAGTATGAATTCTAGACATTACACAACAATAGGGAATGTAGCCACATGTGCCAACCCAAAATTTGCAATATGAAGTTTGATCTTAATAACAAGGTAGGGATTAGAATCAAGGCATGAGTTGATACATTGAAAAAAACTTCTGAACATAGTAAGATTGTGATTTGAACTCTGATTCTGATGAAATATCAGAAATTAGAATCAGGATATCATTTGGACCTAAACCTAGGTGATGGTAATAGGCTGAAATTTAGTCCCAAAACCCGATTCTGATAGGAATGCAGGAATCAAGATTGGGAAAAAATCAAACATGAAGGCATTTATATAGATTTAACAAAATCTTCAAAATACCTTTGGGGATTGGGATTGAAATAGTTTTGAAACCCTAACACAAACCAATTCTAAAAGTTAAACATATTTCCAACTCTTTCAAGAATCAGACGTGGGATATTGGAGGGTTTCAATTCACATTTTTCAATGGTCAACAAATTTTAAAATCTTCAAAATCCAAACAAATTCAACCAAATGATATGAAAACCCTAGTGAAACTAGGGTTTTGGTGGGAACAAGAAACTTGTGCCAAAGACAAGATAGAGCCAAGGACAAGAAAAATAGGTCAAACCAAGAAAACCAAAAACAAAAAGGACATGAGTGAACCAAAGGGTTCAAGGAAAGCAACAAATGAGCAAAGAAAACCCAACAAAAAGAAAGAAATGAAAGAAAAATGCAAACCAATGAAAAGAGTGAACAAGCAACACATAGGAAAGCAAAGGAAGGAAGAATGTGAAAGAAGAAACACCTACCTTGATGAATGCAATAGAAAATACAACAATTCGACATGAAATATTCAAACTCGACCTCAATTCTAAACCCTTCACTATGCTCTGGTTCACTCTATCAAAATACACAAGCAATAATAAGCGAAAACCAAGGAGTGGCAGAAATTTAAACTTGTTCGCACATGCGAACATGTGGCCATTAATGTGGTGTGGTTCAAGAATCAAGATCAAGAAGTTACTCAGGAAAAACCAAGAAAAAACACAAAGGCAGGTTGGAAGTCGAGATTGGGGAAGAACTCAACACCAAAACATTCAATGAGTGCAAAGTTCTGAGAAATTTTGAAAATCCAAACTCGACAAGCAAGAAGAAAAGATGCAAGAATCAAGATCGAGATGGAACCAAGAACAAGAACTTTGGAAAAGTTCGTAGTTTTGGTTCCTACCCGTATCTTATTTTGAAACACACAAGGAAAAACAACAAGGGTTGGAGATCGGGATAAGGATTAAAATGGGAACAAGAACTTTGGAAAAGTTCTTGGTTCCAGTTTTATTCTGAAATCCAATTTCAAAACACACAAGGAAAAACAACAATATTTAAAGATCAGAATTGGGATTAAAATGGGAACAAGAACTTTGGAAAATTTCTTGGTTCCAATTTCATCTTGAAATATAATTCCAACAAAGGAAAAGCACACAAGGAAGAAAAGTGGAGGTCAAGATTGGGATAAAGATGGGAACTTATACTTTGAAAGGGTGCAAGGTGACAGTTTCAATTTGATACCTAAACCTGCAAAACAAAAAACAAAACAAGGAAAAACATGAAGAGTGGGATTGGGATGAAAACAAGAACTTACACTTTGAAAAGTGTCAAGTGCCAGTGACATTCCAATATCCAAACTCGATAAACAAGAAGAAAAAAATACTTGCAAGGAAAAAGACAACTCCCAAAGCATGAACAAGAACACCAAGGACAAAAACAACAAAGGGGATCCCATTTTGACCAAAAAGAATGGAGTGGTTATGAAGGGAATACACTACCCTTCCATATCATGCTACTACCCTTCCATCTCACATTTACATTACCTGGGCATCTTAGTCCTTTGCAACTAGTCCTTGGATCTCCACCATCTTCTTATCTCTCATCACCTATCTTTCATCTACTAAATCCATTTATCTCCTATTCACATAATTCATTATCCTCTCATCCTTTTCCTAAGACTTGGCTCTCCCTTATCATTGGATCCCATCCATTCCTCTATCCTAATCATCTGATCATCCATCCAATCGTATCTTATCCAATCCATCTATCCTTCCAATCCACCCATCTATCCCAACCCAATCCTATCCAATGCAATCAATCCTAATCCATGCAATCCAATATTGAAAGCTAATGCATCATCTTTAAGAAATCCATCATATTAATCCAAATCAAGCTTAAATCCATTGATCCACCTTAATCCAACTATCATCATAGGGATGTATCCTTCCCAATCGAATCATCATAATCACCAATCCATCGATCAACCCATCAATCAGATTTTATCTTGACTTGGAGTATAGTCCTTGTTTTCTTTTGGTTTGTTGTACATTATTGCTTGTTTCTTGTATGTTTTATCAAATTGTTTGCATTTATCATGGTATCTTGCACTCTATTTCCATAGGGGCATCATGGTATTATATATCACGGTTTCATAAGTCATGTTTTCACTTGACCTTTTGATCACGTAATTGGCACATTGTCATCCTGGTTCCTTATACCTTGGTGCATAGTGTCAAGTACAATATTAAATCTAGGTTGCTCTTATCATTGTAGCATTATGATCATCCACCCTCCCTCTCCATCCATGTCTTCATCATCCTTATCTTCTCCCATTTTTTTTTCATCTTTTTATCCTTCCCATCCATTTTGAGAGCACACTCATGTTCTAACCCACATGTCCTCTTGAGGGGGCATACCACTACCTCCTCATCATCCTTCCTCATCCTTCCTAGTGACTGGGGCATCATGCCGCTAGTCCTTATCCCTTTCCTACCCATTATGTTTTATTCTTGTTTGAAATGATGTTACTTAGTCACACCATCATCTCAAAGAGGAAAAGAATGTAGTCACCCAAAATAATATTTAGTTAAATAAATACTTTTTATTTATTTAATTTAATCCATTCCCTTTTCTTAACAATTAATTAAATAAATATTCATTATTTATTTAATTAATTTCCCCATTTTCCTTACATTCCACCACATTTAATTAAATAATTCTACATTTATTTAATTAAAGCTAACTTTTTCCCACTTTCCTCTAAAATCCCTGAATCTCACTTAGGTTAATTAATCCTTGATTAATTGATCTAACCCTCATCCCTAATCCTCATTATCATTATTTCCTAATTTTAAATTCCTACATCTCACCTACCCCCACTAACTTCTTACACAAGCCACCCAATCTCTTACGCAAATGTAATGCCTCTCTTCCCAATGTGTGCTCACACATGTGTGAGCACACCTCCCCATTTCACCCCTTTCCATCTTGTCACGCTTGTCACAAGGCTAATCAATCCTCATCCTTAATCCAAACCTCACCTTCTCAATCAATCTCAACCCTCCATTAGACATTCAATCTTAGCCATTGATTCCTCTCACCAAATTTCTATATGAGGCCTTGACTCTCATTATTTCAACACACTTCCATCCTATCCTTATGCTATGAAAACATCCCTCCAATCCATCCCCATCATACCATCATTAGGCTAAAATATTGAGAAACCACATCCCTTATCAACATTTGGAGAAAACTTGGAAGAAATTGGTGCTTCTTGTGAGCTCAATCCATGAAGAGGAAGGAACTATGAAGGTATAACATTCTTGTGTTTATTTCTTATTCATTTTCATTTATTTACCTTTTCATTAATCTTTCCTATCTTCAGAAGGATACTTCATCAAGGAAAAAATTTCTTTCCATTATTTTTGTAGGTTCCCGATGAAGACCTTTTGAACATGCAAGTTTGATAAAGGATAAGAGATTTTTGAAAACAATGCTTGAAAGCGAGTGATTAAATCAGTTACCTTTTTCATGGTTCCCTTGCTTGCATCAGACGATATCCGAAAAGGTCATCTTCGGTCTGGTGTTAGCTTAGAACTACCTCAGGAACTAGTTTACCAACTAATCAAACAAAAATATAGAGTTATCTAGTAAGGAAAAGTACCACTCAAGGGAAATATCCTTAAGGGATCTTGAAAAGAGCTTATCCATTAAAGTATCATGATGGAATAAATTAGTGTGCATAGCATTAAATGCTAAAATGTATGTCTGAGGTTCTCCATGAACACCATACTTTTTAAATTTTAGAATCACCATCCCTTGATGGATAGGAGTGTTTTGAATGGAAATAAATATAGAACTATGATGGAAGAAAGGTTGGAAAATAGGTTGAGAGGCAGAACTAGATAGGTTTGCTAACTAGTTTTGCATCTAACCCATGTTTTGCAATAAAGTGTTTAGGACAAGGTCAAAGGATGAAACATGACCAGTGGAACCTCCATTAGAACCACTAGAGCCACCATCCCCCATACCGGTAGAGACCCAACCACCGAGACTAGAATGGGATCCAAGATTACCACTAGGAATATTAGGACTAGTGGAGCTAAAACACAAGGGTACCTTATTTACTTAAATGATGGGGGTTGGCTAAGGTCCAGAGGTAGTGTTAACACAAGGGTCAGTATCAATCATGCATATAGTACCCTAGGCATCAAAACTTCTAGTTGTCTCTCAATGATCTCAAAGGAAAGGTCTCAGGCAACACCCAAGTTAGGATTATAGGCTGGGAAATCAGCATCCATAATGTTTGCAAGGCCTCGAAGAAATTCTAGACCTATCCAGTCCTTGTCCAACATAGCTCTCAATTTGTTAACAACCTTAGCAACTTTATCCATAGTCCTTTCTTTCTCTAAATACTTCTCAAACTCCACAAGTCTTCTATCTAGGAAATGAATTTTCTCTACGGGGACCTCAAAAGCATCATCTTCCTCAATAGATGAAGTGGAAGAAGTAGGAGGGGTAGGAACATGTGTAGTGGAATCTCCAAAGGGGATGGAGAAACTAGTAGGAA
The DNA here is from genome assembly GCA_007258455.2 of Sequoia sempervirens. Taxonomy (NCBI): domain Eukaryota; kingdom Viridiplantae; phylum Streptophyta; class Pinopsida; order Cupressales; family Cupressaceae; genus Sequoia; species Sequoia sempervirens. Next base: position 15,618 of record VDFB02237330.1, read on the forward strand.
TTCCTGAAACTACTTCCTCAATGGTAGGATAAGTTTGAACCATAGTGACCTTCTTGGAATCCATCTCTATATGTCGTAGGCTCCTTCTAACCACATTCCTAGAGGTTGTAGGCTTAGTTGTAAAGCTCATAAAGCTTCATAACACACAAATCTATAATGCACCTAAGACATGAGAGGAATATCTCCAAAATAAAGAAATGAAAACAAGACTTTCACGTCAGGTTCACCAAAAATGTAGAGTAGGGGGATTCATCATCCCTAAGGCTCCATGTCATGGGAGAGCCTCAAGATAAACTACCCTAAACTACCTTAGGGTGACTAATGAATTAAGAAAGGAAAGATGGGCTGAAAAAAAGGGAAAATAGGACCTTGTGTCCCTCCTACTAATGACGTTTTTTCAAAAGCCAGGTGAGTAGACTAGAAGGTTCTCATACTACAAACTAGATCGCTCTCTACTTGAGGATGATAGTTTGGGAACAAAACTTCAGTGCGCCATGTTGGAGTCTTAGGGACGTGCTGACATCCTGTATGGACTAAGGGTCAGATGATAAAAAAAATAAAGATTGGTTAACTTATTTCCTAGATAGTGGAGTTTTGTAGTTTAAAGGTTTGATAGGAAAATACAAAAATAAGTTGTACAACAAGATGAATACTTATAAATCTATTCTAATGATGAAATAATGAAGATCAAGAGAGAGAGAGAGAGAGAGAGAGAGAGAGAACCCACATGCGGTCCAATTCTCCAACTATGGATCCAAGTGGATGAACTTGCACCTACACACACACAAAGAAGGAAAAGTATTGGACTATGTTTTTAGGTTTGCCTTAGTCAAACCCCTGTTTTGGTGTTCCTACCTCCAAAAAAGCCAAATATGAAATGATATAGAGAAAAGGAGATAAAAGAGAGAATAGAAATGGCACAATAAAGTAGAGAGCAATGACAACCTGAATTCTAATCTACAAGACAATAGATGCAAGTAAATGAAAATATACAATGTTACCTCCCCTACTATAAGCACTCAAGGCTAATAAAGGAAGGAAGAGAAGGGAACCACCATCCCAAGGAGAAAGAACTTCATAAACCTGCAACAAAAATGGTGTTGAAGCAAGAAGACACTATAGAGACCAAGTAGAAAGCTAGTAGCCACAATATATAATGAGAGTGAAGTGAGAATGATCAAGATGTGAGAGAGATTGAGCTTGAGAATGAAAGAAGTGAATAGAGAATGTAAGAGAGTGAAAGAATGAAGTTTGAATGGGTAAAATGGAGGCAAGGAGTCATTTTTTGTCGATCAAGAGTTAGTAGGAGATGTTACCTTTGCAAGAAATAAGTAAGCATAACATTTCTATATATTCTAGAGATATGAATCTATCAAAAATAGTAGTGTGGTGTATGTCCCCAAAAAGAATTCCTCCACCAACACAAAATGACACGGACACGTGGGAAAATTAGGATGAAGGTAGCAAGTTTTTGCATCGTTGGACTTGTGAAGCTAAGGAAGGGTAAATTCATGGGAAATTTTCTTAGGTGCAAATTTACACCATTACAGGTGGTAATTTTTCTCTAGAGTCTTTGATGACTATTCTAAGCATGCATGAATTGTTAGGTAGAAAAAAAATCCATAAAACCCACAACAAAATGGTGTAGTAAAGAGGATGAATAAGAAATTAATGAATATAGCTATAATTATGTTTAGTACAAAGCTTAAACAATGCTTTTAGGTTGAAGCAATTCACACTACTTGTTATCTGGTTAATAGGCCACCTACTTCTACTATTATTGATAAAACTCTCTATGAGGTATGAACAAGTAAACAACCATCAATTTCTAATTTTATAGTTTTTTGTAGTGATGTATATGTTCATGTTCCTAAAGAAAAATGTTCTAATCTTTATTTTAGAGCTAACAAATGTGTTTTTTGTGGATTACGGAGAGAACATTTAGGGTTATAAGCTTTGATATCCTATAGCAATGAAAATGTTATATTTTAATGATATAATTTTTAGGGATCTTATGTAATTTAAAAATGATGAACAACCTCATTTAAAGCCTAAAAATATGGTGCATTTTGATATTATGGTTGAACCATAGATAGATACATATATAGAACAACCACAAGAAGATGCACATGTAGAACAACATGATGAACATGAAGGTGAAGAAGAAGGATTACAAGATAATTCTAAAGTGGAAAAACTAGATCATTTTGTTACACCTCTAATAAGAACCACTAGAAAAAATCAACCTATTGATAGGTATGTGTTTACTTGTATTTACAATGAACCTAGATCTATGAAAGAGACCTTATCTTCAGATGAGCATGATTCTTGGTTCTAGAGGCAATGAAAGATGAAATAAAGGCCTTCGATAAATGTGACACATGGGAAGTCTAGTTGATTTTCCTAAGGGGGGAAAGCCATTTGATGCAAATGGGTATTTAAAAATAAATTTAAAGTAGATGATAATTTGGAATGATACAACGATTGGTTAGTGGAAAAAGGTTACTCCCAAGTTGAGGGATTTTATTTTGGTGAGATTTTTTCTCCCTTCGCTACACTAACCTCCATTAGATTCCTTTTATCTATTGTTAATTATTTTTATTAAGAAGTAGAGAAAATGGATGTTAAAACAACTTTCTTACATGGGGATCTTGATGAGGAAATATTTATGAAACAACCTGATAATTTTATTGTGAAGGGAAAAGAACACTTGTTTTTTAGGTTAAAGAGATCTTTGTATGGTTTGAAGAAATCACCAAGAATATGGAATCAAAAATTTGATGCCTTTGTATTGAGCCATGAATTTATTAGAAGTGAAGAAAATTATTGTGTTTATTGTAAAATAATTGATGATCAATTACTAACCATTATCCTATATGTTGATGATATGTTATATATTGGAAATTATAAGGGAATTATTAGGGAAATCAACATTTAGTTATCTGGTACATTTGATAGGAAATATTTAGGGGCTAAAAGTATATCTTGGGTATGGAAATAAATAGGGATCAGGTAAACAAAACATTATGGTTAAATCAAAAGAAGTATGCTAACACTATTTTGTAGCATTTTGACATGCATTATTGTAAACCAATTAGTATTCCCTTTCTAGATGACACTAGGCTATCTCTAGAACAATTTACTAAAATAGATGATGAAATTGAAGAGATGTATAAAGTTCCATATGTTAGTATTGTAGGAAGTATTATGTATTTCATGATATATACAAGGCCTAATATTGCCCAAATAGTGGGAGTTCTTAGTAGATTTATGGTCCAAAATACTGGTAAAGAGCATTTGACTTATGTAGAATGGGTTTTAGTTATTTATGTGGACTTTTAACCATTTTATTTTGTGATTTATGCCTAAATAGTTTTAAAAACCATTCATGAAATGTGGTTTCTCTCATGCCTATATATTTAGTGCTTAAGTTGAAGGAAGTTAATTTACAAGTTTTTGAAGTCATGAAGTCTTGTAGTGATTCAACGAGAGAAGTTCTATATATGTAACTCATTTGAGGGATTAATATAAGTCTTGGATCTCTTTGGGTGTCAATTTTTTTCCCGAAAGGGTTTCTCCACATAATTCTTGAGTTATGGTTTGCATTTATACTGTAATCTATTTTCATCTATGATTTGTTGCTATCTATTTATTTTGATGCATAATATTATCTACATATTTTTAGTGTAAATTTCTTTCCTAATTTTCAACAATAAAAATGAATTATAATGAATAATAGACCGAAAATAAGCTATATATGAACTATTTATTAATCATGCTTTATTTTAGAGGGTCTTTGGTAATATGAGTTTTTTATTTACATATATTATATTCAATAAGATTTTATAAATTTTGTTAATTTTAATATAAAATGTATTTTTATAAAAATAAAATTCTTGTTTTTAACATCGTTTGCTTTGGTATAGTCTTATTAATATCTTCTTGGATAGTACTATCCTTGATTTTATTTAGTTTTAATTAATTCTCAAGAAAAACCAAGTAGATTCTTTCATTTATAGAATTAATTCCAAATATGTATTGTTTTTAATGTATGAACATTTTTAATTAGATGTAACATTTTACTTATTCTTGATATCATGTATATTTATTCATATTTTAACAAATTAATACACATACTAATAATTTTTATTTATTCTTATGCCACATTAGAATGTATTCCACAACACCTCATCACATAAACTAAGGTATAGTAAATCCTATTTTTCTTAGAATGTGTATCTATAAGCTAAATGCTAAGGGAAAAAAAAATTAATGTATATAATCATATAGTACATTTATATTGTTTAATTGTAAAACTAAATTTGTTGTTTGGTATGAGGATAAATATGATATATTCATATTTTGATTATTTTTAAAAGCATATTATATGTTTTAAGAAAAAATAATGTTAATTAATTATGAAATAATTTTTGATATCTTGATTAAGAAATAATATTAGTTATTATTATTTTATAACATTTAAAAGATTTTTTTGTTGCATTTTATTTATCTTATGCCATATAAGATGATTAAGCTAATATTAATCAAAACACATTTGCATTAAATTATTCTTATGCATGTCATTCCATTTTTTTTTCTTGTTATAATTATCTCAATCTATTGAGAATTAAAAAAACATACAATCAATGTCAATTTTACATGTAATTCATAATCACAAAACCTAACACTAAATAGAAAAACTGGAAATGTCAAATTCTTAACCAACAAAAAAATCAGTCAAAAATATGTTGAGTTTTCTACATGCAATTCAAAATGAAAAATACTTCAACAAATAAAATTGTCTTTGCAAATTAGTAGAAAGTAGAAAATAATAATAAGAAAATTTACAAAAGTTCCTAACACACTACCAAAACAAACAACCTTGGAATGCATATATTATGGTTGGGATGGAGAACAAGAATATGAGATATCTATGGTATCTCTCACTTACATGGTGAAGGGAAAATATGTGCTCCTTTTTTCTTTTGCTTCTAGTAATAATAACATTTGATTAATATTAATACACATTTTATTTGTTGATTAATATTAATGTTCATGCTTATTGATTGCCATTCGTTCATTTATGTAGAAACTTGAGTGGTAGGTTTGGAAGGAAATGTGTATTATGGAGGAAGGTTGAGTGCAACGATACATGTTGAAATGAAGAACATCAATTTACGGAGAGTGCAACTCGAATAATCCACACATAAGGGTTTGTTATTGCTATCATCAATGCTAGAATAGAAAGGTAGTGATTGATTTCACTTATATTTATTTATATTTATTTCTTAATATCACTTGAAAAGAAATTTTTAACTCATGTATCAAAAGTAAGTTGGTTAATGATTCAAAGAAAAGAAGTGGAATTATATTCTTATTTTCTCACTTCCAAAATGAATTCTTATTAATGACTTAACAATAATTTGATATATATTACTTATAAAATAATATAAAATAACATTAAATTCAATAAAAATAATTCTATTTTACAACATTACAAAATAATTTCTATTACTACAATATTTAAAAAACAAGTACTAATTACTACATAACATTTATTTAAACTGAAATATTTATTAAAATTTCATTATACAAACCTTTTTAACATATTAACAAGTGCCACGTAGTGGCTAGTACTTATCTTTATAGTATTTTAGATTTAATAAAAAATAAATGTAAATTTTGTTAATTATAATATTAATATAATCATTTAACAATGTCACATTAATGTTAATTTTTATTAAAATTATGTAAATAATATACTAATCATTGTACTGTAAATTGTAAGATAATACATGCTTATATTCT